>VVHJ01052143.1:0-10005 GCA_015107715.1 Tylochromis polylepis | reverse complement strand
CACACTCATCCATCCATCCATCCATCCACCGATCCAACCACCCATCCACCCACCCACCGATCCAACCACCCATCCATCCATCCATCCACCCACCTACACACTCATCCATCCATCCATCCATCCATCCACCTACACACTCATCCATCCATTCATGCATACCCCCATCCATCCATCTGTCCACTCATCCATCCACCCACCCATCCATCCATCCACCCATCCATCCACCCACCCACCTACACACTCATCCATCCATTTATCCATTCATCCATCCATCCTCCCATCCATCCACCCACCCACCTAAACACTCATCCATCCATCCTCCCATCCATCCACCCACCCACCTAAACACTCATCCATCCATTTATCCATTCATCCACACACCCATCCATCCATCCATCCATCCATCCATCCACCTACACACTCATCCATCCATTCATGCATACCCCCATCCATCCATCTGTCCACTCATCCATCCACCCAGCCATCCATCTAACCACCCCCATTCATCCTCCCATCCATCCATCCACCCATTCATCCACCCACCCACCCATCCTCTGCATATACCCTCTGCAGCATGTCAGGTGTAGTGTGTCTAAGTCTTGATCACAGTAAGTGTGTTTCTGAAGCTGTGGAGAGCAACGACGAGCAGAAACTCTGGTGTCAGTTCTCATGTCAGCACCACAGGAGGCAGGTGAATGGTTTTTATGTGTGCTGACAGGAAAGCGTGCAGTCACTGAGCCTTAACAGGTCAGTGTGAGCGAAGTGGATATGAGCTGAGCGTGTAATCGATGCTTCATATGTTCCTGCAGACAGAAGACTTTTGGTGTTTTATGTTGAACATTTCTAACTCTCAGAGGAAATCCTGCAGAATGAACTGGAGGACGTTGCAGTGTTTGCTTGATGTCATGAAAGAGGCAACTATACATGCAGTGCTGCATGTGAATTATTTAACATGAGGTAGAACATAATACATCTCTGGTTTCCGGGAGCTCTGAGGCCGATGTTGGAGTCCGTTGCATGCTCTGTGGTGCGTAGCAAACATGCTGGAATAACGAGAACAGCTTAAAAATGATGACCTGTTATTAGAAGCAGAAAGCTGAATAAAAATGTGTCCCTCAGGAGGGCGAGGCGGTCGGCAGCAGCATCCTCCAGCTGGTGGTGACGGACAAAGACACCCCGAGGAACGGCCCGCCTTTCTCCTTCCACATCGTCAGCGGGAACGAGGACCGCCGTTTCCACGTGGACCAGGGCGGCCTGCTGTCGCTCTCTGCTCCGCTCAGGAAGAAGGTGAAAGCTCACCATCAGCTCAAGATACAGGTGAGGAGCTTTAGGTCGCCACCCTGAACCCCCGCTCACCCTCCCGCCACCTTTCTGTTGTCGTCTCTCGTCTTTCTGCTCGATTCTCTCACAAACTCTCACTGCAGGAAAGAAATTTTAGAAAGTTTGTCTCGGCTTTGGAGGTGCTGAGCGTCGCTCTCGGCCTCAGCCGCTGTGCTGTCAGGAGAGGTGAAGAAAAGTTAGAACAAAGTCGTCTTTATGCTTTTCTGTGGCTCTGAACCGTCACGACTGACCCTGCACACCCAATAACGATGACTGAATTTAAACACAGGAATGATTTAAGCTGCAAAAAGGAAAGTCAGAAGAATGACCCTGCTTCAGCTCTTCACTACAATCCATTTACAGACGGGTTATTCTGAGGGTTCAGGCTGGTTCAGGTTGCAGCTGACTGTGCATATTTGTGTCCTGCACTGTATGGATTTTGTTGGCTGGAACAAATATATTTTGGGATGCTGATAGATGATACTTTGGTCCAAATTGCTGCATTTTTCATTTTCTTCTCTCCTGTCAGAGTGAGAAAAAAATAAATCGCAGTGGTTGGACAGCGTTTGGTTGATCACAACAAAGAAACAAAAAGACTAACATGAAATGTGAAATACAAATGTTTTGCTTTGATTGCAAATGAGAAAAACTTTTATTAGAGAGCGTTAGAGAGGTGGGACACACGCACCTGCACCTGTACATGCATAAGGAGAAGCAGAAGTGTTACCTGGCCCAGCTTTTACATTTCAAAGATGATATTTTGTAAGAACAAATCAAATCATTGAATATTTTGTGCTCCACCTTTGCTCAGGTGACAGACAGTGGCCACCCTCCCCTGTCCTCCATCTGCGTGGTCAACATCAATGTCACCGAGGAGAGCAAGTATCCTCCCTCTGTAGTGCCGCTGGAGGTCTCCATCACCACCTCCGGAGGGCCGTTTGCAAACCGGGTCATCGGCAGGCTTCACGCCTCGGACCAGGACGTGCAGGACGTCCTGACCTACAGCCTGGTGTCACAGAGTCCCGACGAGAGGCGCTTCTCCATAGACCAGGCTGACGGCAAAATCTGGGCAGACGAACACCTGGAGGAGGGCTCGTACGCGCTCAACGTCAGCGTGAGCGACGGGAAGTTCAGCGTCTGGACGGGGGTCAAAGTTCACGTGTGGGTGGCCACTCAGCAAGCGCTGGACTCGGGGCTGACGCTGCAGCTGGTCGGGATGTCACCGGAAGAGTTCCTGGGCGATCACTGGAGAAGCCTCCAGCGCAGCCTGGGACAAGGGCTGGATCTCCCCCGGCATGAGCTCCACCTGGCCAGCCTGCAGCAGCGGCCCGACCCCCGGGCCCTGGAGGCCCTGCTCATCTGGAGGCCCCAGAGCGGCCCCGTTCAGCCCCTGCCCACCAGCAGGCTCGCAGGTGAGCGTGCTGCACGATCACAGGTGGTCGATGAGGTCAGTGCTCAGTATGTGTGCCATCTGACATGCTGGACTCTTTGGTGCAGGCATCATATCGGCCATCGAGGACTCTCTGGGCCTCAGCATCCTCAGGGTGAGTCACAACGGCTGCCTGGGCAGCGGCTGCCCACCGCGAGGCTGCAGGAACTCCGTGCGGCTGTCGGGAGAGAGGCTGGGCCATTTCACCACCGCCAGAGCTGCTTACATCACCCCGCGGCACACCTGGGAGAGCGCCTGCCCCTGCAACAGTACGTCCACCTGTCTGTCTGTACTCAGTGTGTGTGCGTATGAGTGAGCCGACAGGGTGCAGCAGCTGTTTCCGACATCTTCTGAAGATCAGCGTGTTTGAATCAATAAGTTCAGACTCGCAGGTTTGAAGTAGAGGATGAGCGGTAGAGTCATGTGACCGAACATCCACGGAGGGCATGGCGTCCTCCTGGGTCATTCGGCCGTGCTGTAACTGAGCGAACCGGACGTGAGGCCGGGTCAGCTCTTTATCGAGTCCTCTGTCAGATTCTTTATTTGACATATGCGTAGTCATACAAGCACAACACACAGTGAACTGTGTGTTTTGCACAGTCAAACTGCTCCTTTGAATGTGCAAAACATTATAAACAATAACTACATTTAAATTAAAAATCTGAAAATGTGTGAATGGAATGTTAAGCTGCTTTGTGCATGTTGGCACAGCGACGTACTGACAGACTAGGCTTTTATTTCACAGCCGCTCAGCTTCTCATCCCTCTGCATCTTTATCAGCTTCTCTCTCTGTTTTAGGGCCGTGTGACAGACAGAAAATCATATCGAGATACTTTTATTTTTATATGTTTATGTGTTTCTTTACCTGCTGTCAGTGAAGCTGTTACACTCCACCAGACTCCATTCACAAAAACAGCAATTTTACCGTGAGACGCGAGCTTTCTGTCCGCGGAGGCTTTAAAGTGAACACCGTCGTCGGGTCTCTACCTGGAAGACTTTATGTACTGCATGCTTATGTGCTGTGTTATGATGACGAGTATACTGACCGCCTAACCCCTGAAGTCTCTCCATATTCAAACAGCTGCACAGAGAATGATCTTTCCATGCCTCCATTGTGTGCACCTGGAGTTTCGTCCTCCTCTTCCTGAGATCTGAGGATGAGGAGGGTAAATATTCTCACGAGCGTCAGCCTGTCCTGGTGCATCACGGGCTTCAGGTTAACCGCTCCACATTTTCATACTGGTTACACAAACTGAACTGAGGGCTGTCAGTATGCGCTCTGCACCGCCATGGTGTGCAGTGGGCCACGTTGTTGGATCATCCTCGGGGATTGGTGTACGGATTATTGCCGCTGGGGGTTTTCCTCTGGAACGCCGATCTGCTCGCTCTCCTCATCACCGCCATGTCTGACTCTACTGGTTGCCGCTCTGCTCTCAAAACCAGAGAAGGTTGAGTTTTGCGCCGGACGTGCCACACTGCAGGTCCAAATCCAACTGCAGCCGCGTGTTTCTCCTGCAGGTCAAAGTTCACGAGCCGGTTTAGAAAGAGGGTAAAAATCAGAGTTCCTGGGTTCAGATCAACTTTGGGGAAGGTTACCTTTGAAGGTGTTGTTAGTGAACCGCCCCACAGGCGTCATTAAAGTTTCCTCTTAGAACGACGAAAACAAAAGCAGAAGAGAAATTTGCTCACGACTCTAATTTGCTCCGGTGTGCTGCCGCCGTCTCGTGGCCGCTCGTTGGCGTCTGTGCCTGACTCTTTGCTTTCATGCTCCGTTTTTTCCTTTTCCAGTAACAAGATCAAATAACTTTGATGAAAAGCCATTTTTTTCCCTCTTCTGTCAGATCAGAGATCACACGTTATGATCAGGTTACCACCTCGTTTCATTTGAAGGTGTAAAAACATCAAAAGAAAACCGCCTGTTAATACAGATTAGGATTATTAAAGATTATCTGATTTGGTGAGAAGTGCTCTGCAGATATTTGGTGAGAGGAACCTCTGATTTCTGTCTCTGATCTCCGAAGCTCGGGCGGTGGCGCCGGCGTGGTCGACGAGGTTAAAGTCAGAAAGACAAGAGTTGTAGAAGTCGGCTAAAAGTACAAACTGATGATTAGCACATTACTCAGGAGAGGATGAACCAGGCAAACGCCCGGCGAGCTCATTCTTCCGCGTGTGACCTCTGCTTGTGTTTCCTCTGTTTGTGTTGCAGAGTCGGCGCTGAGGTTCGACAGTAAGTCCTACCTGAGGTACCTTCACCGTATGGACGAGGACAGCCAGGATTTCAAACTGTCGCTGAGGTTCAAGACGTTCCAGAAGCAGGGCGTCATCATGTCCACCAACAGCAGCACCGGCTGGGGAGCTTTACAGGTACGGATGTGTCACGGCTTCTGTGGTTTACTCAGAACGGATCTGAGCTCTTGTTGTTTCAGGAGTGTGCGATGAATTATGTAGGCGTGTGTAGGGGTTTGTGTTACCCAGAATGCACTTTGTGAAGTTGGTCTCTGCTCCAGTTTACTCCGACTCTGAGAGCAGCTCGCAGAAAGGCTCGAGTGGCTTCATTAAAGTCGTCGCAGCGGATTAGAGGGGTCACATGACCGGATCAAACCGGGACCTGGACCTGCGTCACACGCCTCCTCAGCCGGCAGGTCTGCGATTCAGGATGGCGTCTGAAATTCAATCAGGCATTTAGGACTCGAGCACGTAAAAGCACCCGTCACGCGGCGATACAAGAAAGGAATGCCTGATATGCTCTCGATTTGTCGGGAGAACCAGCATGATGGTACGGAGTTTTATGTCAAAGAAAACTGAACATCTCTACAACAAACTCCACTCTCACGCTGGCCTGCCTCGTCAGCACAGAGGACGTGAGAGGTCCGGGACATCGCTGGAATTTCACACCGAAGAAGGCCGCGTTATCTAAAATGTCAGCGACGCCACAATAACACAGGCGGGCTTTATTTGGCAGGTTTCGGGTGAAGCTGACCCGGCGAGAAGAACAGACACCAGCGGCTCGGCGGATAACAGACACTTCACAAACACGCGACGGCCGGCACGCAGGAGCAAATCAAATATCGGCATTCAAGATGATGTCAGCGGGGATGAAGTGAAGCATCAGGTCATATCTGTGAATCATAGCTGGGAACGTTTTGGGATGAAAAGCCTCACTCGACGCTCCCCAGCGAGACCCGCCTTAAATCACCTCAGCAGCTCTCCCCTTTTATCATTCTGCTGCTAAACTAGTGTCGAACAACATTATTACACATCGGAGAGTTACAAAGAGACTTCATCTCTCTGCGGCACACGTGTTCCAGTGGAAGATGCTTTAAAGCCCAGCTCAGGGGAAACTTCCTGTGAATGGATGAATCAGAAATGCACTTTTCTTTCATTGTCTCTGGAGAGCACCAACAGAGACGCGCATGTCGTCTTTCCTGCTTGACTTTTAAAGGAGGAGAACGCGCTTGCTCATCGTGCACGTCCGTGTAGAGAACTGTGTTTCATCTCGATGTGGTATTAAAATAAAATCACACCAGTGTGGAGCAGATAACTGGAACCATCGTCCAAAAGTGGATCCAGTTTGATTCAGTTTCATTTATAGAGCACCAGACCACAACACTCACCACTGTAAAGTAACTATCAGCCCCTGTGAGCAGGCGCTTGGTGACAGTGGGGAGGAAAAATGTGTGTTTTGACCCTTTGGAGTCATTAGTTTGGAAAAACCTGGAAGCTTCTTGAGATTTTTAAGCAGACACTATTTTCCAAACAGATGTGGGCAGCACGGTGGCGCGCTGATTAGCACTGTTGCCTCACAAGGTCCACACCCTTTCTGTGTGGAGTTTGCATGTCCTCCCCATGTTTGCGTGGGTTCTCTCCGGGTTCCTCCCACAGTCCAAAGACATGCAGTTAGTGGGGATAAGGATAGGATAGGTGCGGCTGGGTGTCTGCCTCTGTGTTAGCCCTGTGACAGACTGGTGACCTGTCCCGGGTGTGCCCTAGACCCATGGTAGCTGGGATTGGGGCCGATGTTTTGCCCCCCGACCTGCGGAGTTTCACAGGCGGAGTTCAGTTTATGAACTCAAAAAAAGAAAAATCTCCAACATGTATTGCCTCGGTTCGTGGAGCTGTGCAGGAAGCTTTATTAAACTGACAGAGAATAATGAGAGCCGATGATCCAAATCTGGTTTGATGGATTAGAAATCAACTAAAATTTCTTGATGACGTTTCCCCTCCTGGGCTTTGCTCCTCTATGAGCTCTCCGGCTGAATATTCACTCGCTCTCATTCTCTGGAAATTTCAAAAGCACCATTCAGCCTTTCCCGGGGTTCTCCCTCCTGGGCTTTGGATCTCGGTCCCTGCCCGCTTCATTACGAGCAGAAATGGCTTCAAAAGGAATTGCTGAGCACCGAGAGCTCCCTCACCTGGGTTTGGTGAAGGGTTCAGAGAAACTTCCTGAACATAGGAAGTGCTATTCATGCACCTCATTACCTGGGAGCCCTGAGCTGATGTGCATATGAGTGTATTCTTCCACACCTCATCGGTATTCTCTGTCAGCATTCACACCTGTGGGACAGGAAACACGCGCTCACCTTCAGACCAATTTGCTGCCGCTAATTCCTTTGTTTCTGCACACGTGCGCTTGGGATCGGCCCCTTTGAAATGGAAATGTGTGAGCGCTTGGATGAAAAGCTGCCGGGGTGAGAAGTGTAGAACAGGAAGAGGTGATGTGTCACTCCTGTGTGATGAGGAGTGCCAGCACAGCACTGAGCGCGCTCCACACACAGTCAGTGTTTCTGCAGTGACACAAAACCACTGATATGTCAGTTTAGGCTTTTATCCCAGTGAGGGCGCACGAGGGAATCCTCGTTCAGCAGTCGTCCATTTGTTTTGTTGAATTCCACCAGTGTCGGTCTGCGGCGGGCGAGGCTCTGGCCTTTCTGTCGCTCACAATCAGAGCGGAGGAGGAGATCGACAGAACCGAAGAAAACGAGAGCTAAGCTGTTGATTTATCAGTCAGTCTGCGTTCCTGCCCGAAGAATGAGCTTGTGGTGACAAACACAAACTTCCCTGACAGGTGGCTGGGCTCAGCATTAAAGACAGGAGAAAGGCGCTTCAGCACTGGACCGCTCTGGAGCCTCTCAGGCGAGGTGTTTCCTGTCCAGCTGGGAGGAGACCGGGGCACGCCCAGGAAACTCTGGAGAGATTATATTTGTTAAGGAACAACTGAGAAATGAGAAGGCTGTGATGCAGGGTCAACAACCCGACCCCATAAAACCCAGACTGCTACGGAAACATCGAGGAGCCTTGGTTTAGGAAGAAGGACATCACACGCTGAGGAAACAACAGGACTGAAACTCTTCTTCTTTAAGGAAGATCAACATCAGTGCATGGGAGGAGAAAAGGAGGCAGGCCACAGAAAACATCCAGACACCTCCAAAAAGTACCAAAAAGTTAGGGGGGGATGTCTTAGTGTGTGTGTGTGTGTGTGTGTGTGTGTGTGTGTGTGTCTTTGTCACACACACACACAAGGACACACCCCAAAAGAAGACTGTTGGTTATGTACCTGTGCATTTTCAACTGTTTGTGTTCCAGGTGTTGTACCTTTGTTCTTCCTACAGGTGGACATGCGGCCGATAAATTGTGCATTTCTACTTCTACTCAATTCTTTTACTACGTCACCCCCCCTTTCTTTTTTTTTTTTTCTCCTTCCGGTCCTGCCTTGGACATTGTCATGCTGTATATGTAATGCAATCACTGAAACAGCACAAACAGAGATGAAGAAATAAACCCTGGCGTCAGATGGAGACAACGGCTCAACACCGAGCTCTGTGGAGGGGGGTGGGGCCTGAGTTGGTAGGTTTGGATGGAGGTGTCGCCATCCAGCTGTCAGGGAAAGCGGGAACTGTTATGAAGTGGAAAACTATTAACAGAGACCAGAACAGTTTCTGTGTCAGGCTCTAAACGTGTTTATTTTAACACGGCAGTCTGTGGGACTCACTGCTGCCTCTGCTGGACGTCAGAAGAACTGCAGCTCTTGCTTAGACGGTCTTCATGTGTTTTAGTGTTTGCGGGAATGCTCACGAACACTGAAAGGATGATTATTAATTTTCATGTTTGGAAAGCAGCCGTGTCTCCCTCAGGAGGAGTTTGCAGCTTTCTCTCAGCGCTGCTGAATTTTGATCAGGCACAGGGCAGAAAGTGATGAATATGTCCAATACTCCGAGGACCACATGAGTGAAAATGTAATTACATGTCTCCCAAAGAGAGTAAACAAAAGTTAATATGCGTTCATGCTAAGCGTGAGAGCATCAGTCCTGATAAACATCACGTTAGTGACATCAGCGTTTAGCCTCTCAGACTCTCGGCCCGTTCAGCCAGCCTGATGTGTCTGCTGAGCAGTCTGAGCTGCTGCCTTTCAGCCTTTCTCTCCTAACCGCTGAGTCATCACCTGAATTCTGCAGACTGTTAAAGACCAGCGCTCCCCAAAAAGACTGGATTTATAACCAGGATGTGAGGATGCACACTGACTGTCACGTAGCTTGACTGGTCACGGATGTAGTTTCCTGGCTGTGCAGCTCTTCTGAAAGCCCAGACTCAGTCCTGATGCAAGGAGCCTCTTTGAGTTTCTTACATACCTCTGCTGTCCTCGTCCAAGTGAAGACACGCAGGATCACAAGTGTGAGTAAAGCTGAAATCCAGCCCCCAATTCACTCACTTTAATTAACATAGCACCAAATCACAACAACAGTCAAAAAAACCCTACAATAATACACAAAACGCCGACAATCAGACCACCCCCTCTGAGCAAGCACTTGGCGACTGTGGCAAGGAAGAACCCCCTTAATGATGAGACTGAGCAGTGAATGAAGTAATGCTCATAAGTGTTCAAGATCTCTCTGCGTTTGTTTTCCTGCCATATGAGCTGACGTCAGCTGACGGTAGGGCAGGAAAAGGGGCGTGTCCGAGGGTTTTCCTTTTTTTTAAATTGGAAACTTAAATGCAATTTGTGGTGGAATTTTCTGTTAATAAAGTCTGCAACACGGTTAGCTGTGGTCAAGCTATTTTATTACTGCATGCAGAAGAGCAAACACAGACATCAAACATCACAGTCATACAGTCATGAGAGCTCTGCAAGAGAAGTGGTGCTCCCGCTCCTTTATGCATTCCAGGGAAGAGGGAGGAAGGCACAAACTGATCATACCACACATCACGAGGCTCGCTATGAAACCTAGCGGAACAATGGGTATGCTGTTTTGTGCCCTTGG
>VVHJ01052137.1:0-14372 GCA_015107715.1 Tylochromis polylepis | reverse complement strand
TGAGAGGTTCGGCTCAGAGTAGAGCCGCTGCTCCTCCACATCGAAAGGAGCCAGTTGAGGTGGTTCGGGTATCTGACCAGGATGCCTCCTGGGTAAGGTGTTCCGGGCATGTCCCACCAGGAGGAGGCCCCGGGGCAGACCCAGGACACGCTGGAGAGATTATATCTCTCGGCTGGCCTGGGAACGCCTTGGTGTTCCCCAGGAGCTAGAGGAGGTGGCTGGGGAGAGGGAGGTCTGGGCTTCTCTGCTTAGGCTGCTGCCCCCACGACCCAGCCCCGGATAAGTGGAAGAAGATGGATGGATGGATGGATGGATGGATGGATGGATGGATGGATGGATGGATGGATGGATAGTTTGTAACAAATACTGCAGTAATATTAATCAGGGGGCAACACAGTGGTGCTGTGGGTAGCACTGCCTCACAGCATGACGCAAGAAGCCCCGCCCCCTGTGTCTGTGTGGGTTCTTATGATAGCTGGGATAGGCTCCAGCCACCCTGTGACCCTGAATTTAATAAGTGGAACAAAATGGATGGATGGAATATTAATCAGTTCCCGCTCCTGAGAGTCTCATCCTACAAATGAACTTCAACTCCATCAACTTGGACTGTAGCTGGTGACTGTAGTCCGTGTTTTGTTCCACAGACTCGGTACACTCAAAATAGCAATGCATGAATTAGTTCTCCACTTGCTGAATGTTCTGGTTTGAGTGCCTCTCCACCTTGCTTTGGTTCTCCAGAGCAGAACAAGAACTACCCTCACTAGTTGTGGTCCAAGACAGTGGAGTTGGATATCATTCCACCATGGGAAGCCACTTAATGGTATACTGCCATAACAGTAGCCTGGCTAAGGAACCTGCCAGTTGGGAAGATGAGGGAAATGAGAATTGAGTAGCTGTTTATAGCTGGTTAGCAATGAATAAAACTTTTATATTCTCAGTATTTTTCCAAATGTGAACACTAACACTGTCCAGAAACAACAACAACAACAAAAAATGGTACAGGTCCATATATAAACAGAAACTTGAGAATGTTTATGCATGCATAGGTGGATACTCTGATGCTCATTGCTATAAAATTGTTTTTGTGTTCTGGTAAAACTGTCTCTTGTGAACAGGGCAAACCGAGCGCCTATAACTAGCCGCCGCCTGGCTCTCACCACAGAGATTATAGAGAACATTCACTCTGTGAAGGCGTATGGCTGGGAGGAAGTGATGGAAAATATCATCAAGAACATCAGGCAGTAAGACACCACCACATACAAAACACCCTGTCACACACAGAGAATGACTCTCACTACAGGTTTTTTATAATTGAGAAAACAAGGTTAAATTGTGCCATTTGGTGCTAACTGTAACACTGTGTCAGCTCTTTATTTACCATAATGAAATTTACTCAAGTCATTTGAGCATCCTACTGTTAGTAAGCTACTTTGTTAGTAAGTTTAGAACATATATTTTTGTGTATAGTTCCCTTTTTTGATGAAACTTAAAACCCTTTGATCTTTCTTCCATGTTCACTTTCGTCCACAGGGATGAGATGACACTGACGAGGAAGATTGGATCTCTTCGTTACTTCTACAGCGCGTCATACTTCTTCTCTGCCATCTTTGTTATCCTCTCAGCGATAATACCATATGCACTCACTAAAGGCATCATCCTGCGTCGAATTTTCACCACAGCCTCCTACTTCATGGTGTTAAGAATGACACTGACCCGCCAGTTTCCAGGTTCCCTCCAGATGTGGTACGACACAATGACACTACTCCACAAGATCGAGGTAGGTTGAGAGATGGGGTGAGATAGATGCTTGTCATGTAAATGCTTTTAATGATACTACCCATTTTATAAATTTGCTAACAATCATCAGCACAATGAATCCAGAATTTTGTGATAGTCTTTATCAGCCCTTAATAGAAAAACTCTGTATAAGTTAAATGCATTTTATAAATTAAATGTATTTTTTTCTCTCCAGGATTTCCTGATGAAGGAAGAATACAGTGGCCTGGAGTATAACCTCACCACCTCAGAACTGGAGTTGGTCAATGTGTCTGCATCCTGGGATGAGGTTTGTTTATGTCCATTTGTTGAGCCTAAAAGAAAGTAAATGCTATCAAACTCTTATGTTTTTGCACTTCTGCTACTTACTGTACAGAATCAACACACTTGTTTAATGTGAGAAGTTTAACCATAAAATGATCACATAATACACATAATCACATAATCAGGAGTTAGACAGTCAAACTTGCCATAGATTCAATACAGTTCTTAAAACATTCCTCTGAAATTTTGGTCCATGATAGCATCACACAGTTGTTGCAGATTTATTGGTTGCACATCCATGATTTGATCTCAGCTCTGTTGCACTGAGATCTGGTGACTGTGGAGGGCATTTGAGTACAGTGAAGTCATGTTAAACTTATGTTCAACAAACCATTTTTTTGGAAGATTATTCTTTACCCTTGTAAAGAAGGTGGAATAAAAAAAACATCAAAAACAAAATGGACAAAAACCAGTTTGCTGTTTACCAAATTGTCCTGTTAACAACATAACTCCAAGTAATACACTATATATATCATTCTGGGGCCAAAGGTTGGCCCCAGAATGATATACAATGACAATGTACAATATTGCTACAGTTGATTTGCTGCTATGCTTGGGATCCTTGTGCTGTTGCATGGCCCAGTTTCCGCAGAGCTTTATCTGGACTGGCCTGCTGTTCTCACATTTGACTCTGGAACACTTCGGTTTACAGAGGAATTCACGGTCAACTCAATGACTGCAAGGGGTTCAGGTCCCATGGCTGCAAACCAAACCCAAATCAGTGTCCCTCCACCACTGTGCTAACACTTTGTGTGAGTGTTTGTGCTGATATACTCTTTTTGGTTTTCTCCACACATTGTGCAAAGCTTTATGCCAGACATCTCCATTTTGGTCCTGTATGTTCAAAGGACATTGCTCCAATCTCGTGGTTTATTTAAAACAACTTTGCAAACTGAAGCAGTGCTGTCATGTTCTTCTCAGACATAAAAGGCTTTCTCCTTGCAACCCTCCCACAAAAGCAATACTCAGTCATTTTCTAATTGCAGTGGCAAAGGTAATGCATTGAATTTAATTAGGGAGCAAAGAGGCATACGTTCACTGTGAAAAAGCAGTTGGTCACAGTAAGGAAGAAGAATTCCTTTTTAACAGAGATCTTTGGCAGAAACTGGCTCTGGGAGGTGCAGACAACCACAACTGGTTAAGCTGAATGTATAAGTAAGATGATAAGTATGAAGACATTTTGGACAGAAACATCAAAGATCTGTTTTTTAGTTGGCTTAGAAAGAAAATTTAATTGATATGTTTAACTCATACAGTACAGATATCCAGTATTCAGCTTTTTGTGATGTATTGTTCTGTGTGTGTGTGTTTAGAAGGAGGCGGGTGGATCCAAATATATCATTATCTGACTCAAATGTCAACAGTCACTACTAGTCCCAAATATCATCAGTCAAGCTGTAATACATTGACTCTTATCTGTGCGTTAGTACAAGATCGAGACAATGGCATGTTTAAAGAAGTTAAATTCTGACAGCCCCTACAGTAAGTCCAGGTGTAATAGTTAATTCCTCACCATTGCTGGGAGACAGCAGTATAATCTTATCTATAGGCTCAGGCAGTAAACTTAATCTAACAGGTGTGATTCATTGACCATGCAACACCGTGAGAAAACGAACATCGAGCTGTTTTTTTCCCCCATGTCACTTTGCCTAATTAATTATCCAGGTGTTGTCACCATACTGGAAACTTTGCTGGAAACACAACTCTGAACTCTTGATGAGATCAAATCAGATTCTCCCCTGGCTTTCACCTCTTCCTGGAATGTGTCATTCGCAGTTGAATGGAATGGGTGTTGCCTTTCTTTACTGCTGGCAGAGTGAGCATCCCTTCATTAGAATGAGAATCACACAGACAAACCTATATCTATATAAGCAGAGCGCAAACTGGCATTAGAGGTACGGTGACCCATAAAATGTCACAGAGGTCAATGATTAAGCCAGTCAGTCGAGCAGAGTTCCCCTCTTCTAGCTGTGAGAGGCGTCGCCCATTAATCCTTACAGACGTAGAGACAGATGAGGTGAAATAAGGCCATTGTGAGACCCTGGGAGTCTTCTGCTGTCTTTGGAGAATCTAATTTTTCACAGTAGTTTATCCTAGTGTCACTGCCTGAGAGCACAGCATTATGGACACAGTCGCTCAACCCTGAAGCAAGCAGTTTTATCAACGAAATGAAAAACAGAAACATGCATGCCATGTGCAGGTACACAGAATCTTGTAAATGAAGGTGTCACATGGTACACTATAATACATTAAAAGGAGATGTTTGATTATGAAATTCAACTTAAAGTGTAGAAAACAATCCCTTTTGTTTTAAATTGTTTAAAAAAATGTTTTGGAAAAAATCTGTTTATTCTATCTGCATATACAGTAAGTAAATGGTAAACAATGTTTTGCCACATATAGATATCGTGTTTAGTAACTGCCTATGAACTCCTTTGCAGCAAATTGGTGAGTTGTTTGAGAAGATCCAGCAGGAGAGCAAAGCAAATGGACACCTGAACGGTGACCCCGGGCTCTTCTTCACCAATCTCTATGTCACACCTGTGCTCAGAAACATCAGCCTGCACCTCGACAAAGGCCAGATGCTCGCTGTGGCTGGATCAACTGGCTCAGGAAAGGTAGGATTTCAGTCAAATTAAATTCTGGTTAGAGAGTCACTAGAGTCTGACCGATATATCTACCAGCTGATATGTCTGCCTGCAGATATTATTGGCCGATATTAGCTTTTTGTCAATATATTGGTGTTGGTAAATAATTTTCATTTAATGGACGATAAATGCGAATTAAAGAAGGGATGGAAGAAACACCCCTCAACTGTATTAGATGTGTTCTTGTGCATAATCTATCTGTCCTTAAGAGGCCACTTTGCAACTTGGCAGCACACATTTGAAACAATAGTAAATGAATAATCCACAAATTGTATAAATAAGACAAGTTTATTTGTAACCTACACTGTCATAATAGCTTAATATGGGCTCATAAATATCTACACATAATACGTGCCAGTTTCCCTTGAGCACTGAAAGAAACATGCTGACTCATTCCATATTCCTTAAATTGAGAACACTCTTTGATGCAGAAGATTAAAGTGTGACCACGCGTTGCCTGTTTCCCCCAGAGTTCCCTGCTCATGATGATCCTGGGAGAATTGGTGCCAACAGAGGGTAAAATTAGACACAGTGGTCGCATTTCCTTCTCACCACAGACTTCTTGGATTATGCCAGGGACAATTCGTGACAACATCCTGTTTGGCCTGACCTATGATGAATACCGCTACAATTCTGTTATCCAAGCCTGCCAGCTGGAAGAGGTACCTTCATTCTTTTCATTCTCTTTTTCTGCCTTTTCTTTGTATCCTTTGTTTTGCAAACATGGAATTATATTTGTCTTGTTCAGTCATGGTGGCTGTAGCTGTTCATGCAGAATACAGATAACCTGGTACTTATTGCAAAAAAACACAAAATACACGTGCAGTCACTTAGGGTGACAACCTTTTTAAAAATCCAAACTATAGCTTATTTAAATGTGGTTGATTTCACCCTCTAGCTTCTACCGCATTGCTTTTAGTGTGACCGATGTAAGGTCAGCAGTCTAAGCAGAGATGCCTCGAAAGAAGGATGACATCAGTCCCAAGTTGAGCATGTTCTAGTTGTAAAGTAAGAAAAGCAAAGAAAAATAGGATTTGTTTCACTCCTGTGTGGTTCATGCATCACTAGCAGTGTACCCAAGTGCTTGTTTTTCTGTTTGTTTTTTTTAAAGGAGCAAGTTAATGGGTAGGGCCTGCCCAGTGCTCTGCTTATGGCTTATTTAGTGAGTCACAAATACACAGCAGTGGCAGTACCGATTACTAATGCTTACATGTGCTGCTGCTATCTTGGATCATTAAGTCAGAGTTGGTGGGGCTGGGAACTCAAAAATTCTGAGCCAAAATGGAGCTTCAGTTTTATTCTTTTGGTCACTGCCCAGAGGTCATGGCCATGAGTGGATATGTAGATGGACAGAGAAGTCAGCAGTTTCACGTTTACATTCAGCTCTCGCTCTGGCACAACAGAAGCACAGGTCTGTCGGTCGATCAAGTGACAGACGTTTGCAAAGCGAGGATATTCTCATGACAATCCTGACATTACGTACACCTTCAGGCTTGAAAACTTTAAATTCTTCCACTAAAACCTACAGTTTGTCCTCTGCATCAAGCTGGAGATCCAGCTCTTGCCACATGTTTGAGGTTCATAGTGAAATTACAAGCAAACAAGTGGCCAGAATGGGACTTCCTAAAAATGGCAGCCACACTGAAAGCTGACCGGAGGTTCATACTATTCAGATCTTTCTCAGAATATGGATGATAATAGATGTTGGCGTGTAGCAACAATTTGACAGTGTCTTGATATTTTTGATACTTTTGAACCACTAAGATAGCTTGTTTCTAGTAAATAACAAGAACTGAACAAAGTGCTGTTCTCAGAGGAGAAGAAGTAAAGTGTCAGTGAACTCAGGTGCCCAGATGTCCCTCTTTATGTGGGACTGCACAGCATTTTTATTCCTTGTCCCCCTTCCAAATCTTGAGACAATTTCCCAGATTTTATCCGATTCTGCTGAACACGCACATTTCTAAACTCTGGCTTTTACACAGTGTATATCAAGTAAAGGCTTTTTAATCATAGTCAGGAGAAGGTTATCTTGTCTATTGCCAAACCCATCAGGGAGTGTTACAACTTACCAGAAATCACAAGCTTTCCTTGTTTTGTCGAATGTGAAGGACAGTACCACGAAGAAAATAAGCGCCTTGAGGCAACTTGTGATTTGTGTTGTGATTTGGCACTATAAAAATCATTTTAAAAAGTGGCAGTATATTCTGAGAAAGTGTTTTGCTTGACTTATTTGTCAGCTTTGCACGGGGAAGGGTGGGGGGGGTGATGTGAGGTGACATGGTACATGTGTGTCGTCATTAGATTAAAATTGTTAGATATGGTTTAGAAAAGGTGTGCCAGTCTATGGATACATCCAACCTGAAACCCAAAAACTCTTACTAGCCAGAAGAGCAACTAAGAAAAAAAAGAGGGAATATGGGAGTATATACGAGACCAAGAACAAATTTAAGATGACTTTTTTCCTTATTGTATTTAATTACCAATATGTAAAAGTAAGATTTCACCTGTACATGCTACATGAACTCTGATAACAGTTTATTTTTAAATTAAATGTGAAAATCTCAGACTGCCTTTCTTGTTGATGTGTCCCACACAACACAGTGTTTGTCCACATTTAGTATGTTGAGATCTGTTCACCCTAATATAAACAGATCATATGCTGAGCCACTGAAAGTGTGGCAGCATTACTGGAATGAAAACGTGACTAAATACTAAAAAAAAATCTGTTTCCAGCAGCAATTTTCCCGAGTAAAATCTTTGCCAGTTTTATTTTTTTGGAAGTCTTTTCTTAGTCAGTGAACTGATTCTCTCTGCTGAGCTGCCTGTGTGGAGCCACTGCAGGGCATCACGATGGTTCAGGTTTCCTCAGTCCACATTTACACCAATTATGTGTCCCACAAACACAAATACTCGCATGCTTGCAAACTCTATGCTTGTCTCTAACTCTGACACATGTACTCTCTCATAAAGCTTCAGTGTTGAGAGACGGACCTCCAGCAGAATAATGTCTCCTCTGTTGCTGTGGAAATCTCACATTATGTCACTGGGATGCAATACGAGCCTTTCAGCTCACAACAAGCTGGAAGGACAAGCATCAGATCTGAGGCAATGAGATTAAAAAAATAGCACAACTTAGAAGTTGTGTACACATAAAGTGTCAGTTTTTGAACATACGTTACTCAAAAGTTTGGTGTGATTTTACTTTCTGATTTGTTGAATATATCCACGGCATCAGCTGGAAGGAACACCGGGTAGTAGCACACACACAAAAATAACTTCCAATCAAATGGAATAAATAATCATTTCATTTTTCTGAAAGTCTGCTCTGAAAGTTGTCTCAACTCCATGCTGGAAGTTAATAAGATAAAACACTGATATATACTACTCAATTCAGAAGCGTAAACTGTCTCCAACCAGTGCAGAAGCAGCAGGACAGGTCTGACACTAAACAATAATTAAATGCACAAAGGCTGATGCTCCAGACACTGAAAACTGATTCCTTCTTTAACTGAAAAAGTGATTTCCAACTGTGCTAAAATGACCAGTTAGACTTTTATCATGATACAATTGCCTTGGCTAACGCAATGTGCAAAATATAAACTACATAAAATAATAAAAACTACTACTTTTGCTGAAATCAGTGGAGAAGCTCATGCTGTGTGTGGGACCGTCATATTTATTGACTATGATGTCCCATCTCGTGGCGCTGACAGTGCTTCAGTAGTTTTGACAAAAACGCAAACATAGCTGACACACAACACTAGGATCTCCATGAAAAACTCCTTTATTTTGTCTTTGAGGAGACACATCAAATGTGTGATTTTGAGTGTTGAGACCCACTCCCTCCAGACCGAGAGGGTCTGAAATGGTCTTCCCACTTTAAACCCACTTTTAACTGCAAGAGGTTTTTGATAGCCAAAGGTGAGGGTGTTTTCACTTTCTGGTTGGTTTTGTTTTTCTGTTCTGTTTTTTTGTTGTTTTATTTACTATTTAACAGCTTTATTTTACAAAGTTGTTAAACAATTTGTTAACTTGGTCCTCTATACGCTCCTATGCGGACAAAGGAAGCTATTTAAAAGGTAGGAAGTTTGAGTGATGATAAACTTGTGCTGTCACTTCCTGTTGCTGTAACTGTCCATTTTCATAATCACTTACTGCCATATGTCTACGTGACAGTGTTCATGTGCCATCTGTGGTTTGTGCTTTTTGTTTAGTTTGATTTTTGAAAATGCCCATGTGAGCATATAGACAGGCTCACTTTGAAAATTAGGTATAATCACTTTAAGGACTGCATCTGTTCTTTTTTTCTTTCTTCTTGGACATGTTTCATTCTGTTGCCCATTCATTTGGTGAGCAGGCATGAGGGCATCACTGCTCACTGAAGTCAATGAGCTTCTTTATGAAGAAGATCATTCACTTCATTTTCTGCCCTCTTTACAACAAGGGTGTCAAACAGTTTAACTGAGTGGCCACACTGGAGAATGAGAATGACATCAGTGGCCAGACATAAAGATTTTTTTGACAGGCTTTCATTTCTTGTAACACTTTTGTAACAGCCTGTGACTAATGAGCAAGTGACAAGTAATGTGAGTATGGGGATTTTACTAATGCCAAAAATAATAAAGGTAAATAATAAAGCTTTGCATTTTGTTCTTGTATATAGCCTGTGTTGTAGGCCTGAAAGTTACAGCTGAAGCTTTGGGGTAGGACATTTGAATACAAAGTTTAAATTGATTTTTCTAGCTTTCCAAAATCCCAACACAAATTATGTTCTTTGAACACAGAGATCACCTTGCAAAGTGACACTTGGTAAAGAAGTTCTGAGTCTTCCACCTCTTTCGAAACGTTCTGTGTTGGCTAGCTTGTAAGCTTGCATGTGTGTGAGGTGACTGTGCGCTTGTCTGTTTGGTTTGGTTGTGTTGCAGTGCATACCACAGCTGCATCTAGGAGGCCAAAATTTGTTGAGAACCTAAACTAATAAAAGGTCTGGATTCAAATTTAAGGAGGGCTGAATTTGCTCCACAGATCTTGAGTTAAGAGTAAAGATAAAGGAAGATAAAACTGAAAAATCCAGAGGATAAAAACATGGGAGTTAAGGTATTTATGTGCCATGTCTGGTGTGTTATATACCCACTCTCTCCTTGTTTTCCTCTCAAGGACTTCACTTTGCTACCTGAGAAAGACAAGACGTATCTCGTCGATGGAGGGGGGACCCTCAGTGGTGGTCAAAGAGCACGTCTCTGCCTTGCCAGGTAGGTTCTGTCACACCCGAGCATCTGTCAGCAGGCCTCATTCACTCTTGTTTGTCTGTCAGCACAGACTACCTTTGTTCATTAGTTAGAATTTTGGTTTCTGTTTTTATATGGACATGTGTGTTTCTTCTGTAAATTCAACATCATCACTGTAGCACTTTCATAGCAACAGGTTAAAAGAAAACAGGATAAAAGCAACAGGATAAAAGAAATCTAATAAAACGTTGACTACATTAAAATATTCCTCTAGGTACAGTATATGTGTCCAGCAAAAAGAATAAATCTCAGTGTACTTAATCAGAAGCTGCTCAGGATCACATATCACTCGTATGTGTGTTGCTGTCTGCTTTTTATGGTTTCTGTGGCTTTTACAACCCAAGCTTTATTGCGCTTTTAAATCTCTGTAGATCAGCCAGAAACTCTCATGTTCGAAAATATTATTTATTGGTTTAGTGTGCTAACATTAATTTGCAGCCACTCCTTGATTTTTTCCTTTACTTCTGCTATCAACATAGCTATTCACTGTGACTGATATATTCCCGCTTCTCTTCTTTGTCTTTCTGCATCTTTTGCTTTCTCTAATTTTGTTTGTTTGGGGTTTTTTTTTGTTTTTTAAAACAAATTGGGACATTTTCTTTACCTTCCTTGTTGTGTGTGACTTAAAATGTGTGTTTCTCTCTCAGGGCTGTGTATAAAGATGCAGACCTCTACCTCCTGGATGCACCTTTCACCCACCTGGACATCGCTACAGAAAAAGAGATCTTTGAAAAGTACGTATGATAACAGAGAGTCTTTCATGTAGAGGAGGTGGGGGTGGTTAGGCTAAAAATTGATTTCAAAGTCAAAGTTATTGCTTGCTGTCTCTGAAACTCTGCTCTTTACTGTTGTGAGTCGTGACTGCTTCATCACAATGTAACCTTTATAGGAAATGTATTTCTTTCTTTTTTCTTTTTATAGAGCAAAGCGGATGGTCTTTGGTTAGCTTTCATTTTGGAAAAGCAGACAAAATTGCTTGTAAACTTTTAGAGTAGTGAAATTTCTGAATATATATATATATCACACTATGCATGCATATCACTAGCTCGAAATTCATAGTTTCTGGTCATCATTTGAAGATTTCACACATAATTTCTATCCTTTTCTGCATTTGTTTGAAAGAAATAAGGCCCTCTTTGGTCAGACTTTTTTTTTAAAGTGCACATTTTTATCCACACACAGCTGCATCTGTAAACTTATGGCCTCCAAGACTCGTGTCGTAGTAACCAGCAAGTTGGAGCATCTCAAACGTGCAGACAAAATCCTTCTGCTGCACAATGGAGATTGTTACTTCTATGGCACCTTTTCAGAACTGCAGGCCAAGCGTCCAGACTTCAGTTCCCTGCTTCTTGGTCTTGAGGCTTATGACAACATCAACGCTGAGCGGCGTGGCTCCATTCTCACAGAAACTCTTCGCAGGGTTTCAGTTGATGAAACCGCTGGTTTCCGTGGCCCAGAGCCAATTCGCCAGTCCTTCCGACATGCACCAGCTCAAAGCCATCCTCTAGGTGACGGCTACCCTGAAAAACGCAAGCAGTCACTCATCCTTAATCCTCTGGCAGCTGCCCGCAAGTTCTCCTTCATTGGGAATTCTCAACAGACTGGAAACACGACAGTGGAAGACAGGGCTGATGAACTCCCAGAGAGAAGATTCTCTGTAGTACCTGAAGATGAACAAATAGAGGAGGCACTTCCGAGGAGTAACCTGTACCATGATGAGTTTCAGCATCTCAGTGGGCAGCGGCGCCAGTCTGTCTTGGAGTTCATCACCAGTGCTCGGGGCCAAGAGCGCAGAGAGCAGATGCAGTCATCTTTCAGGAAAAAGCTCTCCATCACACCGCAGTACAATCTTGCATCGGACCTGGACATTTACTCCCGCCGCCTGTCCAAGAACAGTGTTTATGACATTAGTGAAGATGTGGATGAAGGAGACATGGAGGTAAGGCTTTTTAACATATTATCCTGTTATGTCTCTGAAAATGATTCTTAAAAATTATGTAAAAATCTGCTTTCAGCCTAATTAAAAAAAATATTTTCACAAACTGTGCTATGTACCAAAATCAAGAAATTATTGTTAAGTGAGTCACATGGTTAAAAACCATCTATTCTTTTTCTTGACAGCAATGCTTTGCAGATGAACGTGACAAAAATGTCTTTGAAACTACCTCATGGAACACTTACCTACGCTACGTAAACACCAACAGGAACTTAGTCTACGTCCTCATTTTCATCTTCATTGTCTCTGTCATTGAGGTAAAAATCACAGATTTTGGTTACTGGATTTTGTTATTGTGTGAATTTAAATAACAGCATTTTCTTTTCTTTTCACAAATAGGTTGCTGGCTCTGTCCTGGGTATTTTTCTTATTACTGAGTAAGTCTCATGTTTAATCTTGCGTAAAACAGAAAATGCAGATTCTTGTCTTTGCCTTTGGATAGTCAAGTAGAGTGCTCTGAGCTTTCTGATCGCTTTAATTGTAAATAGTATTTACAGACCTTACTGTAAATCACTTGTTTTTAAGTGGGATTCATGACCCCATGTGCACTCCCAATCTATTGCCAAGTGGACAAAATAATTTGCTGTAAATCATAAAGTTGACTACTAGGGTTAAAAGTACATTTACACAAATGGTAAATGTAAACGGTAAATGGACTGATTCTTATATAGTGCTTTTCTACTCTCTCAAACCACTCAAAGCGCTTTATACAACATGCCACATTCACTTTCTTCTATGCTTTTTTTAAGTTACTAGCTAACATTCACACACATTCAGGCTTTGATGGATGCATCAGAGAGCAACTTGGGGTTAGTATCTTGCCCAAGAACTACCAACCTTACGATCAGTAGATGACCTGCTCTACCTCCTGAGCTACAGCCACCCAATGTATGGTGATAAAACAAGCATATTGTGTCCATTACTCCTTCCAGCATCATCAAATAGGAACTTCGAATGAATTTATCAGGCTTATAAGGGTGGTCCTTGGACAATTTCCTTCATTGTGCACATTTACATGCTAATGAGTAGGGGACACATGCTTGGCTGTTACACTGTAGTGTGGCAGCTTAAGGAAATAAAAACCTAGCACATAGACATCCACATGGATCAGAAGTTCACCCTCTGATCAAATCCATGGTAACTGGCTCTAAGTGAACTTGTGTTTAGGTCTTGTGAGTATTTCTTTTCACTTTTTTATATTTTATTGGCGACTGATTTTAAATGTGACGTTAGGTTTAAATGTACTTAATTGTTGTGTTTATTTGTTACATGTTAATTACTAGACAAAGACAAGCCTTCCATCTTTAGGTTACAGTGAGGGACAATGAATTAGCTCTGTTCATGTCAAATAAGTTGAAAAAAAGTACTAAAAGTGTAATTTTCTCTATCGTGAACTGATTTAACTGCTGCTTTATTTAATCGTGTGAATGAGAGTAACCAAAAGTGAACAATAAAAATATCTGTTTATTAATATCAGTAATTTACATTTAGAGGTCACAATTAGGCAAAAATCAATAACTGAATTTTGTGATCTATTCTATAATGAAGAATCACTCCATGTAATATTTATTATACATTCCTCTAATCCAACAGAGAGATCTGGAGGGACGCCGCCAACCCTTCATCACCCAACTATATTGATGAGCAGCACCCCAATGCATCATCGCCGCCTGTCCATCTCGGTGTTATCGTAACACCCACCAGTGCTTATTACATCATCTACATCTTTGTAGCCCATGCGGACAGTATACTGGCCCTGGGATTCTTCAGGGGTCTCCCTTTAGTGCATACATTACTCACTGTGTCCAAAAGACTGCATGAACAGATGCTTAGCTCTGTGCTGCGAGCCCCCATGTCTGTGCTCAACACGATAAAAACAGGTGCTTTGCTTTTTTACTTTTTGAGTAAAACAGATTTTCCTGGTTAATTGCCTAGATGATGTTACTAAATAAATGTATGATGGTACAGAATCCCTGTAGAACAAAATCTGATTATCCATGCTGAATACTAAAGTCTTCCTTTACTACAAAACCTTCACACTTTGTCTGTCCTCTTTCAGCCAGGATCGTGAACAGGTTCACCAAGGACATGGCCATCATAGATGACATGCTGCCATTGGTGCTTTTTGACCTCATACAGGTATTTATCCAATACAGTGGATGATGATGCATAGTTACTGAAACTGCAAAAAGTGACTGAAAACTACTGCAACAAATATTCCCTCTTTCTTCATTGTGAATTGATTTGTGTGGTGCAATCATAAGCAGAGTAAATAAATAAATGACCCAAAAAATAAATATGCAAGGGCAAAAAGGGCAACACCCCCCCCCCCCCCCCCCC
>VVHJ01052131.1:0-13719 GCA_015107715.1 Tylochromis polylepis | reverse complement strand
CCATCCGCCACCTCATCAGGAGCATGCCCAGGCGTTGTAGGGAGGTCATACAGGCACGTGGAGGCCACACACACTACTGAGCCTCATTTTGACTTGTTTTAAGGACATTACATCAAAGTTGGATCAGCCTGTAGTGTGTTTTTCCACTTTAATTTTGAGTGTGACTCCAAATCCAGACCTCCATGGGTTGCTACATTTGATTTCCATTGATAATTTTTGTGTGATTTTTGTTGTCAGCACATTAAACTATGTAAAGATCAAATTATTTAATAAGAATATTTCATTCATTCAGATCTGGGATGTCTTATTTTTGTGTTCCCTTTATTTTTTTTGAGCAGTATATATGAGAAAGACTTAAGAAAGTCATGAGAGGAAGATACGAGATTAGGTAAACTTGTAAAACTGAAATGTTACTTGAAACTGAAATGTTACTTTAATGTCTCCTTTAATTTTAAAGTTTAAAAAAAAAAACTTATATAGGTGCTATCATTATGTGTTTCTGAATTATGATTTTGTAAAATATGTTACAAAATAAACTAAAGTATAATAATTTTGTGTCTTTCAAAGGTTGCATGAGAAACTGGGCAGTTTAGTACAGGCTAGAGTTGTTCGTTTCCAGTACTGTGTTGAAGTTAACAGTAATGCACTATGTTAGATTGGTGCAGAGCAGGCCGTAATGTTAATGGTCAGCGTAAGGTTACATCAAGGGTAGCAGGCATCAGTTTACAATTTATATTAAAGCTGATGATGGTGTTAACATTCACTCACTGAATTCTGCCTTTCATACCAGGTTTATGGTGTCAAGGGGTTTGAAAACAGCTATATAGCCTGTGAAATTTACACTTATATCATGTGGAATTCAGCTGGCTAAATCCCCAAAGAGTAGATAATTTCAGAGCACCAGGAACTTTACAGGTCAGTTCATCACAGCCTGTACAGAAGGTAAAATTTACTGGCACTTAAACACAAATTATCATGTGACTCATTTCTAAGTGATTCTTCTGTCCACACTGTACTGCTAAAGCTGATCTTTGGATCCCCCCACCTGCCAAATCCCACTTTAACTGCCAGATACTCTCACTGTGAGCATACACTTTGCTGACGTTTGAATTTAGCTTTGAGCTTTGATATGCTTAAGTAAAGCCTCAAAGAGCCAATAGCCTGCCTGTAAATTGCTAATCTTACTTTGAATATAGACAAGTATAACACATCAAAAATGCATTTAAAAGTAATATTTTACTTCCCAACAATTTGTGGAAAATTAACGGAGTATTTTTAAAATCCCTTGCAAGGCTATGGCCCATGATAGAATCTGTAAAACCCTCTCTTTGGTTAACTGACCAAATGCCAGGATCTGCTTGCTTTGCATTCACTCACCATACAGAAGCTCTTGGTCCTTTCTTCTTAATTATTTATGTAGTCCAAGTATTCTCCTCCTCTAAGGTACAGGCGGCCATTTAGTGGCAAAAATGATACTATTATTGAGGCTAAATTGTCTCCTTTTTCATGCACAACATCCTTTTCAGTGATCAATCTCCTGTATTGATTTACTGCCGTTTGACTACCACTCTCCAGTATTTCCCCTTGATATGATCATAGAACAGGGTTGTTTGGTGTATGCAAAATTCTTGGTGTGTTAGATATAATGTTGTTGAAGGGATCTCATTGGAAGTCATGGCTCTTCTGTTGGTTTGTTTATAGTGAATTCCATCCCTAAGGCTGTATCTGCCTTGCTGACGGCAATGCATAAGAGATTACAAAAAGTCCACATATCAGATACTTTTTGATGTATGCCTTGACCAAAGGCCCACGACCTTAAAAAAAAAAAGCTGAATGGGTGGTTATTAATTAATGAAACCCTAGAGTTCATGAGGTCTTTCTGTTTTTTGTTATTGTTTGAATTGTGCAGCAGCTTAGTTTTAGCCTGTCTGTTCGGTAGAAGCCAAAGGAAGTAAATAAGTGACTTTCCTGCTTTATTTAAAGTCTTACTTAATGGTAAAAGTAAACTAATTCTATCCCATAAAACGATCAGACAAAGGAAAAAATGTTGTTGTTTTTTATTCTGTAGGATAAGTAATTGGACAGCTGGATGGATGATGGATAACTAAATAAGAGATACAGATTTTAAAATTTCGTAGTTATATAATAATATTGCTCTTGTGCTTCATGCAGTGGCTTCCAGACAGATTATGTAGTGTTATTATGCCTGACATTTTATTGATGGGGAAATGCAGGGACTGATCATATCAGATCACGACTGTAAAAATTTGATTAAATCAGAGTGTGGAATTTTACAGCTATAACAATGTAGCCAGATTGGTTGGGGAAAAAAACAAAAACAAAAAACGTGTTGTGGGACTTTGGTTTGTGTTGAACTTAATTGGTATCCTTCACTAAACAACCAGTCTAAGCCCTCCAATCAGTTCGATATGCAGTAATTGCTTTGTCATTTCTTTCCAGAAAGTTTTCACTCAGTGGGTTTCCTTCATTTCAATCACGACCTGTTGTCACGGTAACACCTGCAAATCAGGGTCCACCATTTTGATTATTTCACTTATAATATCTGATTGTTAAAATAAATTTAGAAAGCAGCATAACAAATATTATGCCTCTTTTTAAACGCTCAACACAAAACATGATATAAGATCAAATTTATCATGAAAAGGGTGATTATTTGACACATCTAGTTAAAGTATTTTAATCATGTCATACTGATATGTTTGGTACTAAATATGACTTGACTCTAAGATCTGAAGATGTATTTCTGTGCCTCTAGCATTTCACTGACTTTGTCTGAAGGTATCAGCACAAAAGGCAGCTAATTAGTTACATCTCATTCAGCTGGCTGACTCAAGGATAGTTGAGTAATTATGTGCAGGTAGGCATGGTAATGCAAATACAGCTATGCAAATGGTAAGTTTTTCATAGCAGCAGACAATTATTATTTTGTTGTGTCTGTCTTGGACTTGTGGGAAGGTTCAAGGCAAAGGTGGTTAAATTATGTTCAGCAAGATGGCACAAATTCATTTGACAGGTCTCAACCCTTGTTTGAAATACAAAGGTCAGTTCCAGTTTGTGTGGAAAGATGAAACCTAATGAACATTGATGGGGTATATTTATTCAGAAAGGAAAGATATTTGAGAAATTTCTTTTACTTCACCTGACTTTTTCCATTTAACAGGAGGTATTAAGTAGTAGATATTATTCGCATTTAAAAAAGCGTTTACCTTCACAGAAGTTTAAGTCATTTTATGTTTGACAGGATAATATTACTATCTTCTTTGAGATACTATGACTGTATCTCAAACACATGTCACACACATTTCGAATTTGTAAATAAATCAATACTTTAAAGACATGAAATGAAGGCATGGTGTGCAATGTGTCCTTAAAAAGTTTGAGGAAATTGGACAAGTGGATAAAAAAAAAGGAAGTGTGAGGCCTAAAAAACTATCTACAACAGATGAGCAGTATCTGAAAGTCATGTCCTTAAGAAATAGGACAAAATCCAGCCAAGAACATCCAAGACCTGACACAGGATCTGATGCAGCTGGCTCTTCAGTTGATCCATCCGTTTTTAATTGAAGCCTCATCACAAATGATCTCAGTGGAGAGGTGGCTGTCAAGAAGCCATTCTTGGCTTTGTGGAGAAAGGGCAGATGTGTTCCAAATTATGGAAGAATTGGACTGAAAATCAGTGGCTGCATTTCAGCCAGTGGTATTGGGGATGTTTTCAAAACAGATGAAATTGTGAATGTAGAAAAGTACAGTCAGATTTTGATCCACCATGTAATATCATCTGGAAAGTGTTTGATTGGCAACAGCTTTATTTTTCAAGATGACAGTGACCACAAATACATTGCCAGTTGAGTAAAATAGATATGAATAGAAAAGCACACAGTAGAACACTATCAGTTATGGATGGCCTCCCCTCCCTCAAGCTTGTTAAAAGCAGTGTGGGATCATCTTGACAGAGAACGGAACAAAATACAGCCAACATCCAAAGAAGAGCTTTGAATCGCCCTCGAGAATCCTGGAGAACGATCCCTGAAGACTGCTTACAGAAATTATAAGACAGATGGACTAAGAGAGTTGAGGCTATGTTGAAGAAAAAAGTGGTCAAACCAAATACTGACTTTTTCTAATGAGCTGATATACTAGAAACTGTATTTCCATATATGTTTGTACATGTTTCAATAAATCACTGCTCCTACTTCCCAATTTAAAAAAGGGGTAACAATATTGACAATATAGTATAAGAAATTCCCTTTCAGTTAGATTTTTTTTTTATCATACTTTTTTCATTTAGCTTAGTTCACTTTTACTGGAAAGATAACACCAGAAAATAACATTAATTTAAAAAGCGCTTGGTGCTTTACCAACGAAACCATATTTTTTAGTTGTGCAGTCTAGATTTCAAAAACTGAGAAACAAAAAATAGCAGTTTTCTTTTTCTATATTTTTTAACTGAATATAATACAGATTACTTTTATGCTTTTAATAATTTACTGGAAATGCTTTGGGGATTTTGTTTTTCTTCTTTTGTCGTAACATTAGGAACAGGACATGTAGCATAATTAATAGGAACTGATTGCATATTTTGTCGAATCACAGGGTTGTTGTGGTTGGCACTACTGCCTCATAGCAAGAAGGTCCTGTGTTCGAACATTCTGGTCTCCTGAGTCTTCTCTGTGTGATTTGGTAACTTTCAGCTTGAATTAAAGCTGAGTGGCTGCTTGTTTGGTAATAAGTAGTAATAGATATCTCATTATAAGGTCTGTGAGAATATGCATGGATGTTAGTTCTCAAATCATTAATGTAACCTCAGAGCTTTAACTTTAAAGTCTTTCATATTCTTCTTGTATGAAAGTTATGAAATAAAAGTGTAATTCATTGTCCAGCCAGAAAAGTTGAATGGCCTTTGTAAAAACAAAAACCCATGCAAGTGTACTCAAGTGAAAGGGGGAGGAAGTAGAGTGCTCTGCTATGTCGTTTGTAACATTATGGTCTCTAGTGGTGGAGAAAAGTCTCTCTGCTCTAGTGTTATAGTTATCAAAGCCATTGTCATCTAAAAGGCTGCACAGGTGCAGATCCTTTGAAACAAAGGACGACATGCAGTATTTCCAGGTGTATTTTTCATTTTTGCCCCAGTAGAAGGGCCTTCAATTCTAAAATAGCACTGCAATGTCTCAGTAGTCTCAGTTGTTAAGTCTGAAGTTCCTAATAGGAGTCTCTCAGTGAGTGGCAAAACGTCCATCTTGCAAAGCTTAAGTCATTATAATAAGTCAGCCACCATAAAAAGTTATTATACAAAGAATTTGGTTATTTAAGAATGGATTCAAATGATAATAGAAGATTATAAAAGATAAAACTGTTTTCTTTACTTTTTAAAATAAAGGGTATATTACGATATAGTAGTATATAGTATAGTATACTGTATGTTATTTTCAGTCTTTAACTTGTGCACTTTGAAGACATATAAAAAAGTAGTAGTAGGGTTTTGCAGTATCCAGTTGTGGGCTTTCTGGGGCCCAGTTGCCAGTGTTTTTCGTTATGTGTTAAACTGTAATTATGCTGCTTCATACAGGTGCACTCTCATGTAATCACTCCACTTATTATTGTGCCAGTACCGTTATGCTCCTTTATTGCTAAAGGTGAACTGCATCTTGAAAGACTTGCCTCTTCTTGTGCGACTTTGCTCTCCCTGACACCAAGCATCACGATTAGCAGGTCCAGACTCTTAATGACAGACAAAGTAGACAACGGGAAAACTGTGGCTCAGGAGCAGCATTTCAATTATTTATTGACTTTTGACTCAAAAGGTTTGTCTCGCATTTCTAATACAAACAAATGCTCATACAATAGTATTTGCCTTACTATAACTTAGTATAAAAACACTTCTTATGTATGATAACTGCTTACAAAGTCAAAAATGTGATCAAGTGGCTCCCTTTCTGGTTTAGTAGCATTAAAACTTGTTTATGCATAATGCAAATTACTTTTGTATAGTACTTTTTTGGGTGCTTTTTTATTTGTAAATATTTTTTTCTTATTTATTTTTCTAATATATGTCTAATTCACTTTTTCCTTCCTGATCTTTGTGCTGCTGTAACATGAATTTCCCCATTGTGGGATTAATAAAGACCATATCAATATCTGTCTGTGTATCTGAATTGTTGTGCTGAATAGCATTGCAGTTGTGCCTTTATAAGATGTAATAATACAGATGGAGCATGTGTATTGGATACATGTTTTCACTCTCTGGAACAAACATTTTACTTGATTGATTTTAGCCACTGTCTTGTGACTTTTGTTCATTTATCCTTTTGAGATAGATTGCTATTGAATATGAATTTTTATCCCTGTTGTGAAATATTGTTTCCTTGAGTCAAAAAACCATTAGTGATAGCAATTTGATATATAATTCATACTACTACTTAAACAAAGATATAAAGTTTTACATCTTTTGTTAGCTTTGTTCATGCTTTACTGTTTATGAGTTAAAAACTAAAGGAACACATAGGAAATTTTTTTCTTGAATATATATTATTCATCACATTGCATAATAGCGATAGTCATCTAGGATATTTGGTTTTTAGAAGCTAGAAACATTTCTTAACCCTCTGTAAGCATTTCCTCATAATAGTCCTGACCAAATAGTGAATAATACTAATTGTGAGTTTCATTAAGATTTTAGGCAATATCATCAGTAACATTTAAAAAAAAAAAAAAAAAAGCTGTTGGCCAAAATGGTTACTAGCTTAGCCTGTAAATTGCCCCACATGGTGAGCCAAAAGCACAAACTTACATTCACAGCTAAAAAGGTATTCATCATCCTTTTAGCCACTGAATAAATGAATAAAATGACTGGAGTCCTCTTTCAAATACTTACCACATACAGTACAGAACAAAAAACGTCTCTGTAAACCGATTAAAAAAAACAAACTAATGTAAGAGAAAACAGATGAAAAAATTGCTGTTGTGCACCAAAATACGAATTACCATCAGTTATTTCTGTAAAGACCACTGCACTCGCCCTGCATCTTCATTTGAAGAAACTGATCAACTACAAGCACTCTAAACTCATCACTACATGTGTTTATATGCTGACACATCTGACAGAGTGAGACAGATCATCTGATATCCGGTCATGTTATTTCCAAAAAGAAAAGGCTGCTGAAAAAAGTTAAGTTATACATGGTTCCTTAACAATCTGACTGATATGCCCCTGATCACAACATCATCCACCATTTATCAGTTTTAAATCAAAGAAGTTACTGTTCGGATCCATGAGCTGAACAAAAGCAACAGCCTTAAGAGCTTGCAAGGGAGGTGACTGGACTTCTTTAACATTTTTGAAGGTGTTTCTCCTCTTAGCCAAGACGTGTCTTCAGTTCTAAAACATTTGCAACAAGATATGTGTATAACCAGGTAATGTGAAAACCAGTCAACTGAAACACTGGTGTTACTGAATCTGGATCTGACGCTGATAGACTCTGGCAATTACTGAATACACTCATACAATGTGAGAATTTAATCAAACTGTCTATCAAAGAGAAAATTTGAGGGAAAGTTTAGGGTAGTCACACCTAAACGTTAGCTGGTATAAAGCTAGCTTGTAACTAGCTGCCGTTGTTATAGCCGGCTCATTGTCAGCAGTTCAGAAATGGGAGGTTTGCATGTCTGATCAGCTGACAAAAAACAACTGCAACAATATCTGGTACAAATAGGCTTTAAGCACATTTTCTTATGTTAGAGACAGAACAAACAAAAAGGCTATAAAAATTGTAATCACTGAATTTTTTTTTTTTTTATCTGATTGTATTTATACAATATTTATACAATTATGTAGCTATATTTATAGCTGATTGTAGTCAAACATGTTAAAAAATATGCACACGGTGAGGAAGGTGCAGAAGTGGCACACACAAGATGATCAACAGATAATCCCACAGTTAGGATATTATCTTAGAGCTCCATATTGTCCAAAGTAGCAGGTTTGTGAACACACCACCTCACCAGTCCAGACTTTGTATTTGTTGCTTTGTGAGCAACAAGCCCTGGATTATTAGTGACCTGAAAGAACTGCTTTATCCTTTTCTCCCCTCCAAGTGAACTGTGTATATCAGGACGATGCGGTGGAGGAGTACAAGTCTGTGTAAAAGAATGTGATGAGCAGGCTCTGTTTCCTATGGAAGCTGAGATCCTTTCAACATATGTAGCAAAATGTTGGAGATCAGTCAGTTGTGGCAAGAATAGTGTACTTTACTGTGGTTTGCTGAGGTACAGCATCAGAGATGGATAAACTCATGTAGAGGGCTGACCTGTGATTAGCTACAAACTGGACATGTTTGAAGCTGGGGTGGAGAGGATACCATTAAACAAACACTTGCTCATCACAGATAATCCTGACTACCCTCTGCACCAGTTAATGTATATTTCTATATGCTATCAAAAGGAAATGTATGCAATGTATCGGCGTTATTTTTTTAATTGCAGTATTTATTTATTTTCTTGATTGCTTTGTCTAATTGTGTGAGTCATATGTGTACAATTATTTTTTTTTTAAATTAAAGCACTCAGCCTCTGTACTTTTCTTGTTCTCTGAGAAAATCTAAAGTATTTCCTGTGTTCCTGTGTGTAGTCTGTTTCCATGGCAACATGACAGGGAATGGACAGGCTACCAGCTCTAATGAAAATGTTCCACAAAGTAACCAGCCCTTCATTTGTAAATGATGTATTACACCAGTCACACACACATGCACACATATACATATTTTTATACCCTGTCATGTAAATAGAATTATGATTACATTAAAAAAAATGCAAGATTTCATAAGCTTTGGGAGAGGGCACAAAGGCCTCAGTAGGTTGCTAATTACTTAGTCTACAGTTGGAGCTGTGGTATGGAGATACTGAAAGAGCCATACTGCCAATAGCAGTACCAATGATGTCAAATGATGCCATGCATTTGCAAATTTCTATCCAAGCAATCATGCATTTAAAAACAAACTGCTTTTAATGTAACACAAAGATTATCTATGCAAACTCCTGTTTCAGTTACTTTTCACCAACACACAGTATCCACAAACACAAGCACTGAACAGAAAATGCCATAAAAACGAAGCACAAATATTAATAGCAAAATTATCAGTTATTCAGTCTGTTTCAAAGTCAAGCTCTGTTTTTAAATCATCTTTATATTATCTGCAACTAATCCCTCACATTCCAGTTTTATTCATGTCTAACTCAGAGATTACAATAGTTTAAAGAAAGCTGTGATGTTGATTTTTTTCTGTCTCTGACTCTTCTATGAGATGCCAGTTGAACTTTCTCATTTATTAAAACCACACATCTATCAAAACAACGTAGTGTCAGAGGAAATAGAAGCTCATTTTATATCCCATCTTTACTTATCCAAATTGCAATATTCGCCATAGAATGAGAGTTTTTGCTTTTCATGCCTTAATTGCTTACTCATGTTGCATACAGTATACTTTCTGGATCAAGACTACCTACTTGCCTTACTACCTGCAATTTTTAATGTGTTCTGCCTATTTTAAGGTAAAATAGCTGTTTCATAGTATTTAACTACTGCAGTGTATCCCTTTTTGAAGGTTAATGATTAGTAGAGTCCATGTTGGTTGTAATATGATATCCATATTAATCATTAGTCTAAGATAGCAACAGCTGTAACCTCCAGTTAATGTTCCAAACCTGACCCAAGGACACGATCGAGTCATATTGGGTCATGGTAAAGCGAAAATGTTGATGCAGCACTTGTAACCCCCGCGAATCACGATCAGACACTGACACACCATGAAATCAATATGAAGTCAAGTAATAAGAGCCAGCAATCAGCCTCCTCACGAAGAGCAGGTTGGGTGCCGTCCTCATACATAATTATGTTGACACACAGCAGCACCCTGCTAAAGGCCATGCAAGATTTAGTACAGCAATTTTATGGTATGAGGATAAAAAAGATTGGCATAAGAAATGGTTTCAGAGTCATTTAAGGTTTTCAGAAAGAAACATAACACTATTGAGCAACATTACTATCTGATCTAATGCCTCAGTACACAAGAGCCTGGTAATATGTATAAATCTACACCATTTTCCACAAGCACAATCATTTTTTTTATGTTCTTATTTATGAAACATTTGGGGGGGGGGAAAGGGTGGCACAAAGGTTACCAGAAGAAATTAAAAATGAGCATTCCAGCAAATTACAAGCGTGCTTTCGCATTAAGGCAAGATGGGGATTAAATAACAGAACGTTAAGCGTAGGCACTGCTCACATGAATACTTGTATTTTGTAAATGGAAATTAGTGATTACTTTTACTGAAGTTTTGACACAGCATCCTAACAGACACATTTCATCACCTTCTTCAACTTTTTTCCCCTTTTTTTCTATCTGAGCGCACAACATTTGGTGCTTTCTAAATACATTCATTGTTTTTCAAATGGCTTTCCTCCATCTGTGAAAAAAGGTGAGATATAATCTGGGATTCAAAGATGACATTCCACTGAGTTTTAATGGTTCCTTTCATTTTCTTCTTTATCAGCATAATTGAAAAGCAGTATTAAGAGTCACTGGGTTGACTTGATAAGGCTTTACAGTTTTTTATAATCAGTTCACACATATTGTTCAGTGAGTAAGATGTGCAATTATTTATGGATTTATTATGTGGATGTGTAAAAAGAGCCAATTATTTGTGACCAAGTGTCTAAAAATGCTCCCAGTCACCTTGCAAGACAACAACAAAGGAGGTTAATTTTGGGGTAATTGAGATTTAACAACTTGTTTACTTCTCGAGTGTTCTACAAAATAGACTGCTCCGTTGATAAAAATAAATTAATTAATTAAAAAAAAAAGATACCAGCAATTAGTTATAGGTATAATACAGCTTGCATGTAAGCAAAATAATATGTATACACATTCAGCAGACATACTAGAGCCCAATTATGCAATAATTTAGAGTCGTGTGTCAGGCTGGCTTTTATATAGGGAAAATTATGAGCTCTTTACCTGCTAGAGATGCTCATGTATTAGCTGCTAAGCTGTTAATTTTGCTTCTCTGTCATTTGCCATTTGATGCTGTGCAGGTGGCATGCTTGGCTTTTTTGTTTTTTTTGGGGGGGGGGGGATAAAGCAGCTGCTTGCTGTGGCTGGAAACAAAGTTGATGCTGGCTCAGTTTGCACACCGGAAAAACAAAACATAAAGGTAAAAGAGATGAGGGAAGCTGCAGGGGTAGGTGACAAATCTTTTAGATCCTCATTTATGTGACCCTTTTCACATTACCCACTGTAATTTAGGAATATACTTATGGATGTAGCATTAACACTAATGTGGTGGTAGCTGAAATTGCCCATACAGTTAGTGTTATTTTCAAGGGCACATTTACATTGCTTATTTATCCATTTAGATATGAGTACTTGTTGTAAAGGAGTATTACTTGAACAACTGTTGACGCTGACTTAACATTCAGAATATGTACCATTACCTGGATTGGTTATGCTGCTTTGTGATTGTAAATGAGCAGCAGCAAATTAGCAGTCAATAACAGCTTGATCATATTTTGCAAAGATGGTTGCTTTTTCAAGGAGGAGGTTATATCAATAAGATATTTTTAAAATATACTTTGTTAGATTAAAGATGTAACTTGAAATCCTAGGTTGTAAGTGAGCACGTGCAATCCCAATACTATCCTCGAGCTACATTAGAGCTCACCTCAATCAGGGTGGTGAAGTTTTCCTTGGCTCTAATTTCTGTTGTTTACAATTTCAGCACAATGGATCAATATATACTGGATGTCCACCAAGTTCTTACTGGCTTTGGACTGATTTTTACTGAAATGCTGTATTTTCTAGCTTTCCCAACAGGCTGACTGACAGACATTTGTTTTCTGTCTACATGCAGTGAAGATACCCACATTCCTCTGTAACTGTGTCTATGTGCACAAATAATCTTGACAACAACGACAGCGACATGCTGCCTCATGCTTGACACTTAGAGAGAAGCTGGCTAGAACACAGTGATAATGAGAGGGAGTGGGAGGGAAGGAGGGACAGTGTGAATTGCTTCTAGTCTTAGATGTCGTGCCATCTCTTTATCATTCTACCGTTTTACTCCCTCCCTCGTGCACTTCACAACTAGCTCTGTCTATCTCTCCTCTCTCACACTTTCTTCTCTCCCACAATGTCTTTTATCCTGTTCCCACCTTGCCTCTCTCCACTGAGCCAGCTCTCAGGATTACCTGTCTCTACTTTTACTCTACTCTACTACTTATGTTCCTTTTTTTAAGATATGATCACATTTAAATACTTTAAAAGTCTGCTAAACTGTGGGTCATTGTATTATTGGATATAATGTATGTTTATTTGGAAGAATTTACCCAACTCACCCAGCCTCAAAGTCTGAGATTCATGTCTTAGAAGGAGGTTTGCTAATTGCCTGTGGAACACTCTCTGGAGACTTAAATGGTGGCTCCAAGAAGTTTTCAGTTTATCCTCCAAAGAGCAGCAAGTAACACTGCCCAGCTCTGTGATGACAGGCAAAAGTACATTACACTCCACACATAAACTAGATTAAGAATCTCTCTTGTTCTGGACTGACATAAGTAGTATTAACCTAGCATATTTTTTACAATCACAGGAGAAACTAATCCACGCAAGCGTGGGAAAAACATGCAAACTCCACGCAGGAGTACCCTATCTGGGTTTGAACCCAGGAAAGTATAGTGTCATAAAAACTAAACAACATAATCATTCACAATCAGCTCTAAGATTTTAAGCTGTACTAACTAATTTGTTGGCACCAGGATGCTGAGAAACAAGGAGACACACTGTGCTGACAGGTTGTTACCTTGTAAAGGAATTATATGGCCTTATGTAACACCCAGAGCAACAGTTTTCAGATACTGGAACCGAGTTTTGAGCCACCTGGTAAATCTGTTTTTCATTCTTCTTTAAGCTTGTTTTGGTCTTCACTAATTAATCATGAAATGATTCTTGGGTCTTGCTTGATGCTTCATTTTTGTCAACTGCTAACTTCATGCTAAATTATACATCTGTGCTTTTCTACTCAATGACTGAACTTGATTAAAGCACTGGTTTTTTTGGTGTTGTTTCTTTCCTTTTTTTTAACTGTCAACAGCTGCCTGTTGCTTAGAAGGTGGTGAGCTTTGAGCATTGAGACTGAAGTACAGATACTCTAAAATCAAAACAAAGAGCTAAAGGGATCTAAAACAATTCATAGATCAGAGGCATTACTACAAGCAGCCATTTCCTTAACAAAATCTCTATGCAGTACATATCAACAATGGAAGCCATTTTCAAGGGGTGGATTTCACAAATGAGAGTGTGGAAGGGAGAATTGCAGAAGAACACTTAGATTTAAAGTGCACAGCATGAAAGCTGATTGGCTCAAAGAAGGCGTCCAAGAAGATGATTGGACTAGAACAATTATGTCAGCAATGAGTTTAACAGCGTGGGGAAGTGGAAGTGATGTAAAGAACAGACTAGCAGCTGAACACCCAGGAAAGCATGCTGTTAACTGATTACAAATATTTTTATTGAACTTACACATAAGCTTCACTATAGATCAAAAACAGCTGGGTGTGTATATCTGGGGCTCGTTTAGGAAATTTTACAGCAATGTATACAGCAATTTAGGAAACTCATTTGCCATGAGTGTTTCTCTCTCTCTCTCTCTCAC
>VVHJ01052122.1:0-11272 GCA_015107715.1 Tylochromis polylepis | reverse complement strand
GGATAGATGGATGGATGGAGGGATGGATGGATGATGGATGAGTGGATGGATGGACGGATAGATGGATGATGGATGGATGGATGAATAGATGGATGAGTGAATGGATGGATGGATGGATGAATGGATGAGTGGATGGATGGATGAGTGGATGGATGCATGGACGGATGGATGGATGGAGGATGGATGGATGGATGAGTGAATGGATGGATGGATGGATGGATGGATGATGGATGAGTGAATGGACGGATAGATGGATAGATGGATGAGTGAGTGAATGGATGGATGGATGGATGAGTGGATGGATGGACGGATAGATGGATGATGGATGGATGGATGAATAGATGGATGAGTGAATGGATGGATGGATGATGGATGAGTGAATGGACGGATGGATGGATGAGTGAATAGATGGATGAGTGAATGGATGGATGAATGAGTGAATGGACGGATGGATGAGTGAATGGATGGATGGATGAGTGAATGGATGGATGGATGGATGGATGGATGAGTGAATGGATGGATGGATGAGTGGATGGATGGATGGACGGATGGATGAATAGATGGATGAGTGGATGGATGCATGGATGGATGGATGGATGGTGGATGGATGGATGGATGGATGAGTGAATGGATGGATGAGTGGATGGATGGACGGATAGATGGATGATGGATGGATGGATGAATAGATGGATGAGTGAATGGATGGATGGATAGACAGATGAGTGAATGGATGGATGGATGATGGATGAGTGAATGGACGGATGGATGGATGAGTGGATGGATGGATGGATGAGTGAATAGATGGATGAGTGAATGGATGGATGAATGAGTGAATGGACGGATGGATGAGTGAATGGATGGATGGATGGATGAGTGAATGGATGGATGGAGTGAATGGATGATGGATGGATGGATGGATGGATGAATAGATGGATGAGTGAATGGATGGATGGATGGATGAGTGGATGGATGGATGGACGGATGAGTAGATCACAATGAAATAGACCCAAAACACTGCAGAGGTTATAACTCGTCTGGCCTGGGGAGTCTTGGAGAAATTTACAAATCAGGAGCCCTGAGCTCAGCCTACTCCCACTGCAACCCAGCAACTACAGTTAATCTACAATAAAATGTATTTAATCAAGCCTTTGTACAGATAGTAGGTTTGAAAACAGGACTGTATCAAACACTCACAGCATCCTTTTAATGGTGTCTTTTCATTTCTGTTTGAATGAGGAGGAGGAGGAAGAGGAGCTGACCCCCTTCAGTCCTCCTCCCACTCTGTCCATCACAGAGGAGATCCTGGAGTTCATCAACCAGAGTAGAGCCAGAGAGGGGCTCGCTGCCATCCACACCGACACGACGGTTAGAAAACAGAACACCCACCATAACCCGACATGTGGTCAACCACATTTAAGGACACGAGTCTGAGTCAGCCTCAAGTGGACTCATATTTTTAGATTTCTTATATTTTAAGCCATACTTGTTTCAGACTCAGTGAAACTTGTCACGGCATGCTGTGATGTCATTGATTATTCACTGTTTTACCAACGACCCGCCTTTTTCAAACCTCGCGTGTAGAGAGGACAATTCCTGGGTTTTGACATCTGAACACTGTGGCTTAAAATCTTATCACATGACAAATGACACGTTTAGCCGGAAAGAGCCTTAAGATGGACCACCCATTATCAATGTCCTCAAGCAAACAACTCCTTCACTGCACATGTTCTTGTCCAAGTTAGATCATAACTTTGTTAATTTAACCAAACAAACCAAATTCAGGCAGATATTTGAACAAATTCCAGTGATTCCCCCATTTCTTTAAAATATTCTCTAAACTATTAACAAATGCGCTGTCTCCATATCCCACCATTAGCTCATACTAGGGTTCATATGACCGTATGTTTCTTCTTACTTTTATTCCAGGTGCAGATCCAGGATCAGCCCAAAGAGCCTCCATCTAACCAGACCAACTTCAGCTGCCCGCTGCCCCCAGTCACCTCCAGCCAAGAAGAAATACCCACAATGCAACAGGAACAGGAAAGAGCAGAGCTTGAGGATGACATCGTCCAAAGTCAGACAGGAGAAAATGAGACGACAGAACGTGAAGTCCAAGAAGCTGAAGTTGCAGAAAGTCAGGTGGAAAAGGGAGCGGAAGTGCTTGGAGAAGTACAAGAAAATGATAAAGAGAAGAAGAAAACAAGTGAAAACGAGGATGGACATAAGATCGTCCCACCCCAAATGCTAGACCTTCATCCATCCATCTCAGCAGAGGAAGAAAGCAAAAACAAAGTCATACCGATGGAAGAAGAAAAGCCAGAGTCCACGACTTCCTCCTCAAATCTAGGAGCCCCTAATCAGCCCAACAAGAGATACCACCCACCTACAACAGGTTCCCATCTCACCAAGAGAGATAAGAAGATCATTGAAAAGATAAGAAGTTACTATGAGGCAGCAGCTGAGGCTGAAGAGGGCGAGGAAGAGGATGAAGAGCTTGCAGAAGAAGTAGACTCAAAAAGGAGAAACAGTTTTTCACAAATTCCCTCTGGCTTGGTAAAGGAGACCATGTCACGCTTTGATGTCGGTGGTCACCAGGGGGAGTCAGAAAGTGGACCGTCCAAGTACGAAGAACCAGAAAGAGATACCAATAGGGAGCACCGTTCTTCCTCTGGTCCAGTTTCTTCCCCATTTCCAGTACTAGCAAATGCAGAGAGTGATGGACAGGCTGATAAACCAATGAGCTCTTTGGATTTTCAAGGAGAGGACCGAGTCAAGTCTTCATCCTCTACTGCAAGTCATGATGAGGAGACTCCAGATCCGGTGAATTTGCACTTAAACCAAAGCAGGCCTGTTGGCAAAGAGACAAAGGTTCAGGATCAAAGTGAAAATGTCTGCAAAGGATCTTTGGTGGAAAGACGGGAGGAGAAGATGAGTGTAAATTCACTGGAAGGAAAGTCCAGAGATGAAATAACCATACCTGGTGCTAGAAACCAAGCTATTACAAATGGGCATGAAGCTAACCCATCAGGCTCAACAGAAGCTAATGGAAGCCATGAAGAAACCTCTACACCTGTGAACACGTGCCAAAAACCTGAGGCGAAAACCCAGAACATTTGGACTAGAACCAAAAACAGAGACCAAGCAAAGGCTATTGGGAACCTCGAGGACCTTCCCAGTCAGATAAAAGTGGGTCGATGGTCCCGCCACTCCAGGATTGTCACTGCTAACCGAGCCCTGTTTGAGACCATGGGATCAGACGTGGCTGGTATCGGGTTATTCGAGGCAAACCCTGTGGTGGACCCTGTGCTGATAGAAAACTCAGAGCGTATTCTAAGCAAGGTCCAAACACTGGCTCGAATGTACAGTGCCAAAGCCAGCACCATGAAGGTCCCCCTGCATCAAAAACGCTCCAGTAGTGGACGCAACCATTCGGTGGTCTCTGCTAGACTGTCTGGACCCTCAAGTCCAAGCCAAAGTAGAAGTCAGAAACAGGCTGAAGCTCAAGCTACAGCTGAGTACCAAAAACAACATGAAACAGAAACCGGTCAGTCAGAGTCCAAATGTGGAACCCAAACTTACTCCATGGTCAAAGTTCAAACCCAAAACGTAACACAATGGCAGCAATCTCAGATTCAAACTAAAGACCAGAACCAGATTCAAACCATGAGCTGGAAGACCAAAGAGATCCAGGAAGAGAGGACAATAAAGACAGCAGAGCGCCTCACACAAGGTAAGCTGCCTTTTCTAAGACTTCCGCTAAGATGCTGTTACATTGAGATCCTTGAAGACAGTCCAGGCCACTATGGACCAAAGCCTTGTGTCAGCATATGGACTGACTGTATGAATATAAAGCCCCACCCACACTAAAATGATTAATTTCTCGCCACATTAATGGATGCCAATATGGCACGGTTCCAATCGTCTATGATATGATATGGTTTATCATCTATATTTCACTGTTTTTTCCTAGATTTCCAGGAGGCTGCGGTGGAGCCGGTTGAGCCTCAGTTGTTTGGCCATGTGTTTGTCAAAGAACAGCTGACCACAACTTGTCACCAACAGACGAATGGATTTAGCCTCTCCAGGCCGAGAGACTTCATCTCTGCTTTGACCAGAGAAAGAGACTCTGGTGTAGGCTGTACTTTGAGTGAAAATTCCCAGACCTCCACCACACCTCAAGAAAATCCAGCCGCTTTGTTAAGCAACCAGTCATCCAGTCTGACCCAGGTGAACAGCTATGAGCACAGGTACACCTCAGCTGGAGCATCCTCATCTTCTACAACAACCATTCAGCGCCTCAGGACACAAGCTGAAGACTGGAGCTCCAGTTTGTGCTGCTCTGCCAGTAACAGCGACTCTTCCAGAGATGACCCCCTGAATGAGAACAGGGATGTGCATCCAGATGTGTGAGTACTTTATTAATTAAGTAAATGAGAAAGTGTGACACTAAAAATAAAGGATAGAGTATAAAAAATGAGCTGAGATGAGTAAACATTAGTCAGTACTACGGTAAAAGACCAAATGTTTATCACATACATATAAAAGCTGGAAGAGCCATCCTCAAATGGCCAGTAGAGGAACTGCAGACTTTGGCACTTATTGTATGGGTTTCAGCCCCAGAGGTCACGTCTTATCAGGTTTTCCTGTTTACATTTCAGTTGTGTGCCAAACTAAATCTCTTCCAGTGCCAGCCTTCCTGTTCCTTAATCAGTAAATATTTGGCATATTTGCCAAACTACAAGGAAACACAGGGCTAAACCGATGGCAGAAAGAGTGAAGCTCAGACCCAACAGAAACCACAACATGACGTGAAATGGTCTTTCTAATAAAACATTGTATAGGCTCACCATGGTGCACAGTGACATTAGTGAGATTAGCTAAATTAGGTTTGCAGTTCATTGAGTACAGCAGCAGCAGATTAATTTCTACTACTTTTCTCCTTGTTGTTGCCTGCAGGCCGGAGCAGCATGTTTATTCAGCCAGAGAGTCCGGAGAAATCATCACTCAACCCGCTCCCTCGGAGCCACGTCTGTGCGCTGAGCACTGCAGAAATGTGTCCAAAGATGGAGATAACCAAGACAAAGACAAGCAGGACACAGCTGCTGAACAATGCATACAACACAGCTCCACAGATAACAAGGATACGCTGAGCGAAGACGTGAATGTTTACGCAGGGCATGAATTCAGTGTTTGCACGGGAAAAGCAAATGCAGACATGTCATCAGGAAAGTGCAACAGTTCTGCAAGACCTCACCCAAGGCTGAGCAGAGAGCAGAGAGAAACAGAGGAGGACAGCACTGTGCTGCCAAACGAGCTTCTGCAGAAGACACCAGAGGAGGAACAGTCAAACGATGAGGGTTCAGCAGAGATCTTTAGTGAATGTAGACCCTTAGGAGAGCTTCCTGTTCAGTCTTCCCCGAGTCTGCCCTTACTCATAACCTCTGGCCCTTCACAAGTAAGCTATCACGCACTCACAGAAACCCGAGGGCATCACAGTTTAGAAGAAAATGAACCAAGTCCATCGAATCCCACCCAGCCGCACCCGTCATCGCTGCAGTCTGAAGACCATCTCCCAACATTCACCAGCCGAAGGCCGCTCGACCTGCTGACGGCGCTGGGCAAACAGGCTTCATCTGATCCCTGGAATGTCAATAGCATGCTTGAAGGTGACCACAGGTGTGTATGGACCTGATAACAGACAAGCAAAAGTGCACTCTGTGCAAGCTCACACTGCTCTGAAAGTTCCCAAAGTTTATGACAGGCATTTAGTCAAGAGCTGAACCCTGGCCCAGTAAGAGATAAGAAGGATATTTTTTAAGTGGGAGTCATGCACAGTTAAATAACTAAAAGCATGCAGCTGCGAATGAGCAGAAAAATTCCACTTTAAGACATTTCATGAGCAATTGGAAGTGTTTTTGCAAAATAACAATAATAATAATAATAATAAGAGGTGGTCAATAAGGGGAATCTGGTCTGTCTTTATGAACTCTGAACCCTAATAAACCAGCAAACCTGACCCGTGCTTTTCAGTTTAAAATATTTTGATGTCCTACTTTTAACTTCTTTTACAAAAAATAACATTTGGTATGTGGTTGTATTAACAGTAATGTGAAGTTCAAGCCAGGACAAATGTTTTTCATTAACGATTGTGCCTCGAGGTTCTGTTGATCTTTTAATCTTTGGTATTTTATTTCAAGTCAAATTAAACGTTTCTTTGGCTTCTGATCAGCAGGAAGATTTGCCTTCAGCCACATCATAAACCTTTGTTGAATGATGTGGCATTAAAACTTTTTCCACCACAAAAAAAAGTTTATACAATAATGTGCAAAAGTCTTGAGCTAGTCCCTTACTTAGGTGTAGAGATTGTTTGAAACACACAAACACAAATGGAAATTCAATGTTTAAGACAAAACCCGAGTTTGTACAATTTTAAAGAACTTGAAAGTCGATGTTTGGTATGACCGCTTTAATTCTTCTTGTCTCCTATTTAAGGAATCTTTCTTTAAGTATCTGCAGGAATAGCTCTCTGGGTTCTTGGAGGACATTCGAAGCTCTTCTTTGGATGTTTCTGCCTTTGTTGCTGTTCTCTTTCAGGATGATCCCACACTGCTTCAGTAATGTTGAGGTCTGGGCTCTTGTTTTTCAAATTTCTAATATGGATCCATCGCTCCATCAGACCTCTTCACTGATTTTCAGTCCAGTTCTTGTGACGTTTTCATACCTCAGCCTTTTCACCCTGTTTCTCTTCATTGCCGATGGCATCCTGGCAGCCGTCCTTCCACCGACACCGTTTCTGACGACGCTTCGGTGAACAGTAGATGGAGCCGCTGAAGGCTGAAGATTTTCTTCCTCTTTCTTAAGGACATCACTTTCAGACACTGTAGATGGGTTTTTAGGCATCAGACTTCTTCTTTTGTCCTTCACTTATCCAGTTTCCTCAGATTTTTTGAGAGCACGCTGCACACCATGCTGAGATGTTCTCAGCTAACAGCTCTTTAGGAATCAGTTTGTTGGCGCAAAAATAGTATTTCATGTCAAACTATCTTTATCGTTATTTTTGACGTTTTTCATGGATTCAACTAAAGAAATGGGAGCAAATGATGTGCTTCTGTGACAGGCTGTTGGTAACAAGGAGCCTAAAGAAGCAATTAAACCTGGTTCTTTTCTAAGTTGTCTGTTATGTGTAGAGACAACACTGGTTCATCCCTTGTTATGCTTGAATGGTTCATAGGTCAAAGTTCAGTGGCTTAACAAGGGGAAAAACATTTCTGTGGAAATGGCCAGGTAGAAGGACTCACCTGGGTAAGCCCGTATAGTTTCAACAATGCCTGGCGGTGTCACATCTTACCAGTCAAAACAGGAGGACAAAATCTATATTTTAAGAAAAGAAACCATCCCTAAACTGTACTCAGTCAGAATAGTTTAACTCTCTTTCCAAGTGGTTAAACTATAGCTAAGCCACAGTGAAAGGAGAAAATGACATTACAGAGTAATTATAAGACATTTTAGTTCGTGTGGATGTGTCCGGCCCAGGAGCCGCTGCCAGTCCCCTCTGAGGCCTTTCCCAATCCGCAGCCACAATTCACGCTTACACCATCTGCCATTATCTACTAGAAACGCTGTCAAACCCAAGTGAGGATGTGGTCCCAGCTAGTGAATGTTCCTTAAGTTAAGCTTAAAGTGCCATTTTTGGACTTTCCTCGGGCCCTTTTGCTGTGCTGTTAGTTGGGTTTTTTTATCACTTGGAAAGACAAGAGTCACAATGTCCATGTCAGAGAAGCTTCTTTAAATATGACTGCAGTGATTTTTTTTTTATTTAATGCAATAAACTAGTTGTTTTTAAATCTGTGCTTCTCTGTAACTTACAGGGACCCAAAAGAGCCACGATGCCCAACCAAACTTCCCATCTTCAAGACTCAGGAGGAGAGAACTACCCAAGCTGTTACCACCCCTGACCAGAGCACCTCTGTCTCCTCAGTCTTCAAACCCAGCCTGAGACACCGCTCTCCTTCTCCTCATAGAGCTCCTCCTACCTCCTCAGTACAAGCACCTCCTTGTTCCTCACCATTCAGGCTTATTCCAGCGTCTTCTCCCACCCCTGTGTGCCCAAACAGCGTCTCCAAGGCTCTTTCCAGCTTATCTCCGACTCCCCCTTTACCCAGAAGAGCCCCAGCTACCCCCTCTCCTGCATCTTCCTCATCATCTGTGAGAGGCCCTCCTCCCTCCCCTACATCATCCTCTACCCTTCGCTCTCCCCCATGCTCCTCCCCCATCACTTCTTCCTCCACATTTACCAAATCCTTAGCTGCCTCCTGTATCAGCCAGTCCATCAGTCAGAGTATGGCAAAAGACAACACTGCCCGCAACAGCGTGACTCAAAGTCCCTCCTCCACTCCCTCCTTACCTTCCTCTCACCTGCGACGGCGTTCCCCTTCTCCTAAACCTCCTTCCAGTACACCTGCTTATGCTCAGTTAGGATGTACCAAGGATGGGTACCAACATCCAAGATGCCCACCATCCACTCTCCAGACCTCTTGCACGTCTCCGTCCCTCATGCCATCCCCTCCTCCCTCTCTTTCCCAGCGCTCTCCAAGTCCATCCCATTATCAGCCATCCTCTTCACCAGGTCCCTCATTCCTTTACTGCAAAACTGGTTCTTCACAGAATCCAAACAACAACAACAACAATAACAGCACAGCAACCAGTCAAGTGAGCTGCAGCTTTAACAGTGCTCTCAGTAATGGAGGTTGGTCAGTAAGTCCACAGAAGGAGACATTCTCTTATGGGAGCAATAATGCCACGGTAAAGCAACAATCCCAAGATTCTCTCTGGTCAGGATCACACAACCGCGTTGCCCGGCCTTTCTCCGCATCCGAACCCAACTCACGAGTTCAATCCCCATCTCCCTCCCCAGCTTCATTCATTCACCTCTGCTCTCCACCTCCGCAGCACAATTTCTCCTCCCCCATGGCAAACAAACCGCCCCATCCCCGGAGCTCAAGGGTAGGAAGTGCAAGTTCCCATAACCCATTAGGTCTAACTTTGGAGCTACCCATCACCTCCTCGATGAGTTCTTCTTCGTATCCGAGCCCCCGGATCCTCTCCCCGCCTCCTATCGGTGTGTCAGTGAATGTTTGGACAAATAATGTTGCGACACCTCAGCCTAGAAACCCTAGATATGCTTCCTCCTCTGCCTGTCCTTCCCTTTCATCAACATTGGTGTCTTTCCCAACTTCTTCTTCGTCCTCCTTTGTCCCACAGAGTGGTTTCAGAGCATCTTCCCCTTGTGGACCCTGCCCTACCACCTCCCAAAGCCTCCGCAGGTCTTTCTCCTCCAGCCTGGCTGACAGACCGTCCAGCCCAGCCCGGCTCAACGCTGCTGCCCAGCGCCGTTCCTGGGCAGACAGCAGCCGAAGGTCCCTAGGTTTCAGTGGAAATGCCCATCCTTCTTTTGACCAGCATGAGTCCTGTCCGGTCAGTCCAAGGAGTGGATGGTCCTCGTACAGCAGCTCACCCACATGCCTCAGCCCTCAAAATGGGCTTCAGTCCCCACCCTCATCCAGCAGGTTTTCCTCAGGGAAGGGCACTGGGGGTGGGCAGCATTTTACCAGCGTGCCGTGGCCAGATGTGCAAGAGCTTTCAAACAAATACAATGGAACCGATATCCCTGATACAGGTGACACTTGCACCATCAGCGCCTCCTCTCCTGCTCCTGTGTCCTCCACTGTTTCATCAGACAGGCAGATAGACTGGGAAGATCCAGAGCTAGAGGAGGGAAACTGTCGGAGCCAGCTGATCTGCGCCTACGTTGGCCGACCCTCCGGTGAGCAAAACCTCTCCTCCTCAAGTCTGATCCTCTCCACCTCAGGAATGACCTCTCCAACACCTGCCCCCTACCAACACCACCAATTCCACGTCAAACCACCGCCTCAGGTTCAAATCTATGCCATGGCACCTCCTGTATCCTCAGCCTCTTCTCCCCTGCCCTCAACAGCATCACCACTACCCTTTCCAACTTCATCTTCTACCAAACAGGGGAACCACAAGGCCAGTTATGCCACCACAGTCAACCTACAAATTGCTGGAAGTGGTCGAATAACCTCCTTCAGCACCGCCCAAGTTAGCTTAACCCAAACCCTGCAGGGTGGAGCAGGAGCTGGAGTAACAGCACAGGGGCAGATGGTGAGGAGAGTAAGCATCAACGGACTCTCACAGCTTCCTTCACCTCTTCCTCAGAACTGTAACAGGATATGAAGGAGTGAGACTAGTCTTTCACTCATGGAGCCAGAAGGGAAAGTACATGCAAAGAAAACACCAGAAGTTGTTGTGTTTCTCATAAATGAAAAGAATCGCCTCGCTGTGTAAGACAGATGTTTTATATGTGCAGTCTTCACATGTCGCAACAAACAAAACAGCTTTTTCATGGTCTGTTATAAAAGATGGACGTAGCCAGGAAACAGGATGTGGTGAGCGAGGGGTGGGCCTGAAACACTAGTGACACCCACCCCTCAGTCAAAAAGTCATCCCACCACGAAACATCGTCACCTTTATCCTCCTTTTCTGACTCTAACGGGACCAAAATTTCCACAACTAATAACTGAACGTTCATCAGGAAATTAAGTCCATCTTTTATATGGGCCTCATAGTTTTATTGGACTTTGAATGCATGCTGATGGAATCGCTTGCAGAAAGGTCTGAATATGGTGCAGAATAAAGGACTTTGTAAGTAACGCTGTTTCTAGATGATAAACCAAACCTTCCCTGTCCACAGCTGGATGTGATGAATTACGACCAGCTAAAGGTTGGAAGATTGCTCACTGGTCGGATTGCTTTCCGATCAGCCCTGGACTATCTGTGGATGCATTTGAGACTTTTTTTTTTTTTTTGTAAAAAGACTTTCAAACTTTCACCATTTATTGACCTGGAGTACATCCTAACCCTGCAAACAGACATTTTGAAGGTCCAACTAGTGCTGTATGCAATCGCGTGTATTATTTTTATGATCTTTTTTCTTATATATATATATATATATATTTGTGTATATATATATATATATATATATATATATATATGTGTGTGTGTGTGTGTATATATATATATGTGTGTGTGTATATATATATATATATATATATATATATATATATATACGTGTGTGTGTGTGTGTATATATATATATGTGTATGTGTATATATATATATATATGTGTGTGTGTATATATATATATATATATATATATGTATATATATATTTTTTTTTTTTTTGTTTAACAAAT
>VVHJ01052070.1:0-12001 GCA_015107715.1 Tylochromis polylepis | reverse complement strand
ACACAAAATGAGAGCCCCTGGGTACGATAGAGGTTGCCTTCTAATACTCCCTATTTATCATGCAGCAGTTGAACTAACCAACACACATGCACACACACACACACACACACACACACACACACACACACACACACACACACACACACACACACGTTTTATTCTCATAAAAGCACTGCCTGCATAGATCGGCCATTAAGATATCAGAGTCTACGAAGGGAAAACCATTGGTGGGCTGATAATTCATTTACAGATTGACTGAGGAGGGATGCTACTGCATGTGTGTGTGTGTGTGTGTGTGTGTGTGTGTGCGCGCGCGTTGAATAGTGACACAGAAACCGATTAAGAGAGGGAGGGAATGAGGTGTGGGGTGAGAGGAGGAGGAGGAGGAGAGATGAGGAAGATGAGATAATGGAAGCAGAGGCAAGGAGGAGAGGGGGGAGAGAAGAAGAAGAACTTATGGAGGAGCAAGGGAGACAGAAAGCCAAAGAAAGTGGAAACAGAATTGACAAGCTAAAAGCAAGACGTAGAAGAAAAGTTTGCGATAAAGGGAAGAAGAAAGAGTGAGAGGGGAGAGCAGGAGAGAGCCGCCGGGAGAGTTGGAAGATAAAGAAGGAGGGAGAAGGCAATAAGCAGAGGAAGCCAATGCCATTAAGGAGCCAGGAGAGGAAAAGTGGGAGAAGAGAACCATTTGCACAAAACATACAACTCTTGACATCAGTTTGAAATTACCGCAGCTGCACAATTACCTCGAAGTTCTTCAATGTATATCCACGGGATATTACAAGGAATTGCCCCTAATGGTTAAAAAAACAAAAAACAGCTAAACTATCATGATATTGGAACAGTGTATTGGAAATATGATTTCAAATTTAAACTCATCGCTTCTACAAGGTTTTTTTTTATTTCCCCCCAGCTCTGTTGTCTTCCCCCTCTCTTATGTGCTTTTGTCAAAGTCGGTCCAGTTTAGATCAAAGCGGCAGGGCAGATAAAACATATTGAGATAAATCTGAGCATTTCACTCTTTCTGCTCTCCTCTGATAATGTCAGCGTTTCTTTGGTCTGGCTGGATCAGACAAAAAAAAAAAGGGCAATCTGACAGACAGTTAGAGGAAGAGAAAGCTTTCAAAGGGAGCTGCAGGGAGACAAACAGATGGACAAGGTTTCCATCAAAGATCTTAAATTCACTACTTAATAGGTAGATTAAAAAGGATAGAGCATCAGGAAGAAGGTGACCGGACTGGGAGTTGGAGGGGGGGGGGGGGGGGAAAAAAGGGGGGGGGGGGGGGGGGGGGGGGGGGGGGGGGTGTAAAGAAGTGGAAGATGTGGAGGGAAAGGAGGTGAGATGGTTGGGGAGATGAGACTGTGGAAAAAGACGGGACAGGTGCATTTATTGAGTTTATGTGTATAATATTAATCATAATCAAATGGTCAATCACTCTAAATGACTGCGAAGAGCTTCGGCTGCAACCTGCAATTATCGCTAATGACACATTCAGCTCAGGATCGGCACACAGCCATCAAACACACACACACACACACACACAGTCATAGGCACTCAGACACACGTGCACTTGTTTGAGGCAGCCTAATGATATCTGATTGATAGTCTAAGAGAGAGGATGTCCCCTCCAGTCGTGCGTGCGCCTGTTTATCCATGCGGTCTGCCTACCTGTGTGTGTGTGTACTCCGACTTGCACAGCTGTGCCGTGTGCACCCCTCTGATATCGCTGCTATAAATAACCCTCATGCTGTCTATATTTTGGGAATGGGGATCAATTGTGCCTCACAGTTTGAGATTGTTTCTTTTTTTTTTGGCAAGCTGGAGCTAATATAGATTGTTTTATCTGTGTTATCCTACACTGGGATTTACTGATAATAGGGACAGTTTGACTGTTAAAAAAGGAGATGATGACAACAGAAGCAAGAGTGACAAAAACTGATTTCAGCCAGACTTTTTTGGCAGTTGTTTCCAGGCAGAGAGAGAGAAAGAGGGAGAGCAGCACCCAGCTGACAGAAAAACAAAAGAGCAGCGGCAGAAAGAGGCAAAGACAGTCACAGGCAGAGAGGGAAGATCTGTTGAAATACCAAACCGATTAGTCGGTGTTTCTGACATTTAAATGCCACGTTTACATAGAGAAATGTTTCCAAGGAATATTAATCACTCTAGTTAATTCACGAGGAGATATGAACGGGATCTGTGGTGCTTGTGGCAGAAGAGAGGGGCAGAGGGAAGAGAGGTGAGGAACGAATTCAGGCGGCGCAATAGCAGAAGTTAATGATATTAGCAGCAAGGCTACAAAAATAGAAACCAAGGAGAAGAAGTCATAGAGTAGCTCATGATACGGTTGCGTCTCATTTCATTGCCCGCACTAAGCAAATGCAGCGATTCTGTTCGATATGTTGCATGACTGTGCATCAGGATATTTGTGCAACTGAAAAGGAATAAGCACCGATGAATAAGTCCTGCACTGTCATACACTGCCTTTGGTAATTTTGCCCCACCACTGATAGAAACTACTGCAATGTAAGTTGAGTAGTTAGTTTTCTGCTACACTTCTTACCCATCATGTTATTCTTATCAGAATAAAAGGCCAGCAATACATAGAGGGGGTTCAGGTGGTGGTGTGGGTGGTCCATTGATCACAGGGTTAGAATTTGGTTAGTGCTGAAGAGTCCCTGGACAAGAAACTGAACCCCAGTTGCTGGCCGGTGCTTGAATGGCTTTGTGGAAGCTCCGGTTCAAAGGTGTCGTTATAAGAAGTCCCACAGTAGAGTGCCAGTGCAGGTCTGTTCAGCGTTGGTAACTTCATCTTTTAAGTCAGTGGGCCCAACGTGGAACAACCCATTGAGTTAACAGGTGAAATCATGTACTGCAGTCTATCTAAAAAAACGTTATCTTGACTGGTGGGATGAAACAGCTTCTCAGCAAGTGGCTCCGTGGCATCTTGTATGAAGTGAGTGAGAACCTGAATGTATTTCATCACTGAGGCACTTTGTCAGTGCCGCTCCGAGCTGCGAATAAAAAGTGACAAAAAGGACAAAACGAGGGAAATCCCCCCTTGGTGGTATTTCTGATTATGTTGCAGAAATATGATTTGAGCACCGTCTATCTATCTGTCTGTTTTTCCAGTGGAGTTCCATTTGAGGATGTCAGATGTCTGTGGGATCCAAATTGCGGTTACAATTTGCTCAGGTGCTGGGGCTTATTACTGCAAATTAGGTGGGAAAATGGATTTTTGCCTGTGGGCTAGTAGTTACTCATCATATTTCCAGGTAGCCTGTCTCAAGCTGTAGTATGAAGATGAGTGACCATAATAACAGACTACGAGTGCTCCTCGGCAGTGCAGCTTTCATTAACACACTGCCATCTTGATCCATCTCAGTTGTTCCACATGACACATCAGAGCACTTACAGCGTGTTGCTAACTGGCCAACACCGCTCCCGTCCTCTTTTTCCATCTGTTGACAGCCACGGCAGCCAGATTTATAAAAACTGACATTATGACAGGCCAACAAAAGTGCAAAACAGATGAACCAAATGCATATAATTTGGACAGGGATCTTTGAGACATGACAAGTGTTGGGCCACTATTTTTAATGTGAGATGCCGGGCAGTCGTGCAGCATACTTTTGTTATGACTGATGGCCATCTGTGACAGCTAAAAACAGTTGATCTAAACTGTGATATTTTAGGTACTACATTAGTTCTATGTGAAATTAAATCTTCCATAAAGCTGAAATAGATTAACAGTAGACTTATATAACCATAGTTGGCCATATAGTCTCAAATACTTACTTGAGTCTGAGTTCACAGTGACGCATGTTTTTGGGAACACTAATCATCGATTAATGGGAACCCTGGAGCCTGAAACGTACTACTACTGGTTTGTTTGGGCAGGTCAGAGCAGTGACATTTAAACTCGGCGTAGAAACTGCCTGAAGTCAGTGGTCTTGAACGTTTGCCAGTGTACTCGGTTTCTTTTGGCTTCTTCTGTGTGCACAGTTTTACCACCCACATTTTTAAAAAAAAATATTGTTTCAATAAGGAGAGATAATTTGGAAGCACTGAACAGAATTTATTTAAGTACAAAGCTTGAGTAATAAATTATTCGGCGATTAGACTCAGATGAAACTACGCAGCAGAGCGGAGTCTAACAGTGAAGAAATAGGACAGCACCCCCCAGAGTGTTGATGCTGATGGTGGGAGAGATGAAGCAGTTGGAGACTTGGATGAGGTGGAGGTGGGGACAAGGATGATTACATGAATGAGCCTGAAAGGGGAGAATGAAAGAGGAGCGCCGAGATTTAAACCGCATGGAATAGGGGCTGATCGGCTTGCAGAAGGTGGGCGAGAAAATGACTGATTGCCAGAATAATGGTGAGAGAAATGAGTCTGAGAGCGTGGGAAAGTTGAAGTGATGTAAAGCGTATTCAAGCAGTCCACACATCCAGGTAGATGAGTGACTGTAGGTCTTTCTTGTGCTACAGTTCCAGTAGGGAGTTTGAGATTGAATAGGGTCAAAGTTGACAATTACATTGAATCTGTTTGTGATAATACTAAGAGACTGACTGAGGTAAATCAATGACAATCAAAAATTTGTTGCTGTTAAACAGAAATGAACAATAACTACTTACATACAAAGTCCTCCACAAATACTGACGCTGTTGTTGCATGATGGTGATTTTACTTCAAAATAACAACCTCAGCAACCTTTGCTTTTACATAGCAAAATAACCAGAATACAACCAGCTCTCAACAAGTTGAGATAAGTCCCCTATTACAAAGAGACAGAGATTAGTTACCTGGCTTCATCGGTACAGACTGACGGAGCTTGATTGCAATGTGTTGTCAAAGTTTCACTAGTCTGTCTCAGAGTGGTTGCAGTCAGTCCGAGTCGGGTTGCCTCTTACCGGGTTATCTGTGCCGTTACGTTTGATTGAATTCCTTTTGCTGCAACTACTTGTAATCTGTCACCAGATGCATAAAACTTCACTGGGCAACCACTGATTTATCCTAGTCATAAAAAAGTTGTGGTTGCATTTTGTTGTTGTACACATTATGATGTCCTTTTTGTTTCTTGTAGCCTATCTTTAATCAAATTAATCAAATCACCAGAGAAGACCTTTAAAAGCCTAACGAGGTGTGCACACAGGAAGAAACCAGAACATTAATGTGGTGGCGAGAGACCATGACCTGATGTGATGACAGGTAAAATAACCATAGGGGTTGTTAAGCAAGCAGGTATTGAGTTGAATTAATAAAGTAATGTGGTGCAATTGCAGCAGGAGGCCCCCGCAACGGTTAATTGAATAAATGGAAGAGGATGGATGGTTCAATCCAATAGTGTGTACCAACAGAAGTGTTGTACACTGCTGACTGACATTTGATGGAGTGTTGCCTGAGCATCAAAAGTCTGAAATATCTCCTGGAGACCAAACTACCAGATCTGAGCAAATCACTTCATATGTAATGGTGTAAGAGCCACTAATGTAAACCTGAGCACTTGCTGGCATGATACAGCCCAAAGAAAACCAGCTACTTTAAAACATTTGCTTGGACCTGAAATTTTCTCTTGACCTTCATGCAGTGTCATTTCCAGCCAAGGAAATACGCTGACTCATTGTGTCACTTTTCGATGAAGGTTTAGACTCCTCCTTCAAGCTTTCCTTGGCTGTTATTTAAATGGTTGAGGCATGCGCGCCACTGTAAGTGCTGGCCCTTTCACCCCGCCTTCAGGTTTGGCCGAACAGCTCCAGACACTTTTTCCAGTGTGACAGATGACACTCCAGTGTATTAATTTCAAACTTTATGTGGCACTTAAATCTCTCATGTAATCATGATTTTGATCTGTCGTCTTTGCTGTCAATAATATTTTGAATTCATATAGAAATTCTTGTGATCATTTTTAGAGCTCTGTCTGTAATAAGAGATGTACCTTGTAACACCAGTAGATCTCTGAGGTCAATTGATCAAGGTTTTCTGCTTGCCTCGTCGCTTTAGGCTCAAAGGAGACTTTGTCTTTGAAGTGTCTACCTGGAGACTTATGACCTGTGGATAGTGTATACGTCTTAAACCCCCCCCCCCAGCTTGAAACGCACCCTTTTTTAGACTTTAGACTTTTCACCCTGTCAAAATGAAATTGTGAAGCGAAGGTCAAAGAGCAGTACTCGCAAACATTGAGGGAGTCCTCTCATAGAGCTGCTAAGCCCCAAACTTTCTACCAAGGAGTTCTAGCAGACAAAAAGGCTTTGAGAAGGAGGGCTTGACCTGGTTCCTTTTTAAAGTGAGATTATATAGTTTTAAGAGAAAAATGCACTTTTTTGTTATGATTGGCATACTGTGGCCATTTAAGCTGACAGATCAAATCATTTAATTTAGGCTTTATAAGTAAACATTGCCCCTCCCTGAGTGTTTCTGCTAGAGGTTTCCTCCTGTTAGAAGGGAGATTTCCCTTCCCACTGTCACCAGGTGCTTGTTCATAAGGGGTCGTCTAATTGTTGGGATTCTCTCCGTATTATTGTAGGGTCTTTAGCTTAGAATATAAAGCCCACAGAGGGACTATTGTGATTTGATGCTATATAAATAGAACTGAACTGACAACATTAAAAATTACTTTTGAATAAACTGGGAGTCCCACCTACTTGCAGTGTAGCCTCTTCACATACTAATAGTATTTTTCTTATCTTTACGGACTAAAACAATTGCTCTCCATTCAGTTTCTGTGATACAATGAAGTGTGTCTCAGTCGGAGACAGTGTTATATTTTTTGGGGCGTGATCAAGTCTGCTGATCAAAGGTTGCGACAGACATCAGTGCTGCACTGTTGCATTTTTCCAGCTGCCAGATATCTTCGTGTTGCGATGATCACTTTCATTTCCGGCATTATAGCGTTAATGTGTTGGGTGGGAGATGTGAGCGAATCTCTAATGAGATCGACCGCAAACATTATCCCTGCACAGTCTAATCTGTAGCGTTTCATTAACTCACTGTCATTCAGTGTTTGGGGAATAATTTCGCCTCACCTCTTTGTCTTTCCGCCAGTTTCTCCTCTGCTTAAAATCCTAAATCTCTTAAAAGTCCGTACTCAAGCAGCTTTTCACCCGAGAACCTTTTAGATGCTTTCAGAATAACTTTAACTTTTGGCAGGATGTGCAAAGGGATCTGCATCCCAAACTGTGCACCAAGCAGTAGTATGTGTCTTTATAAATGGACTTCTTAGTGCATTCATGTCATTTACAGAGAAGTTCATTGGCACTTGGAGACACATTACAGTCGTAACCCAAATATGTTTGACATGGGCCTCTGTCCTGCAATGTATGTTGTATATATAGACAGCATATGAGATGGAGGGCCAATGAGCATCTACTGGATAATCCGACCCGAAACTAGTGATTGAGCCCATAAAGGTCATAAGCCTGGTGCCATTCTCCAATAGGTTTTTTTTTCAGCCCCTGCTGGCCACTAAAAAGAATACAAGTTTAACGAGTCAGCTTCCATTTTGCCTTCATTTTAGACCCGAAAGCTGTGTACATGTTTTATATTGTCAGGTTGTATGTGACGCGCCTGAACTGTGGGAATATATTGCCTATGTATTGTCCGAGGCTTGCATGCTCCAATATTTCACTGGAACTGAAGATTCTCACATGCTATTTTGGTATACCAAACAGTACATCAGCACTGAAAACAGAATAACAGCAATGGTCTTAACCTTCTATCCAACTCATGGTTGCAAGTGACTGGAGCCCAACCCAGCCGGGATACACTGTGGACAGGTCTCTGATTCTAATTAAACTTTTCTACGCCTTTTCTCAGAAATAGGATCACCAGGAGCTGGAATACAGACCCTGGTGTGTTTCTTAAGCCTCACCTCTGCATGTAAAGCTTCAGATCCACGTGACGAAATGCTATCACAGAACTAAATATGAAGCCATATCTCCTGCCGTATTTTCATAATCTTATTCACCAGCCTCAAAAGCCCATAAGATCAGGAAATATAATAGGTGCACCTGAGGGCTCAGCAGTAGCTTAATACAAGTCTCCTAAAAGTTCAGCCAACTCATACAAAGGCACCACATCACATGTGTGAGTCACAGGTATGTTTTTCCAGTGCCTGTTTCTACTAAAGCGGCATGTCTTATGACCGCAGCTTTAACTATGGCCATCCTGTAGTGTTAATTCAAGTGGGACTTCCACTTGGAGTAGTGCATAGTCCGTGTATGGCTGAGTGACTAAGGATATTATGGCTATTACAGCTATAACTGAACAGCTGTGATGACAATGAGTAGGCCTGAATGGAGGAAACTGGATATTTAATAGAGATTTTCACCTGTGATCATCATTGTCTCTTCCCATCACAACTCCTTTCCCCCTTCCTCTTTCTTTCCTCCACTTCCTCTCCCTCCCTTTCTTCGGATCATGACATCCTTTCGTCTTTTTCTTTCTCCTCTACTTGCACCATCTTTCCCCGCCGTTCTCTCTCTCTCTCTCTCTCTCCGAGCTCTAAGTAGCCACAAATGGTCCCTAATAGCCTCCAATGGAGATGAATTGATTGCTGTGCGAACCGAATCGATGGGAGATTACTTTTGCTGTACACAGTAGGGCACTGCGCAGGCAGGCGGCCTTAATTAAGTTAACAGTAAAACCACGACTGCTTCTGAGGTTTATTGCAAAAATAAAGTTTCGGGTGATTAGAGAAACGGAAAAAGAAAGTTGTGTAAAGAAAAAAAAAAGGACATATTTGTTTCACTGTGTTTGTGAGTTGCTTGGATGTTGCTACTCGGTCGTGATGCTCCCTGTGTGACTCATATATGGTGTTTCTGGGCATTTTCTCACATTTTGTCTCTGCCTGTTTATTTTTCTCTCTGCTCCATCCCTGCTGCTTTCCATACTGCCTCTCCTCTCTGCCAGCTTGTTCTCCAGCTTCTTCTTGCTGTCTCACCACAGCCCATCTGACCTGATCTCCTCCCCTTCATACCTCTCTGCTTTCCTTCCCTCCCTGTCGTTCCTAATGGGATGAGCGGCAGAATTTGATCAGCAGTTTTTTAAAGGTCACACAACCAAGTGAAAACTGTCAGCCAAAGAGCCTAGGGAGCGAAGGAGGTGAGGGTAGAGGAAGAGAGGGGAGCAGGTGGGACAGGGAGGAAAAACTTCATGAGGAGACGGAGGACAGAGAGGGAGACAGTGGAGAGAATATGGGAAGCGAGCATGGAGGTGGGAGGTAGTGAGGTAATGGAGGGGAAAAGAGGGAGGAGGCAGAGGAGGTAATTTGCTGTTTTGTGACATAACAGATCTGTTAACAGATGAATACATATTAAATATGCAGGAGAGCTGAAGGAAGGAAGGAAGGCGGGTGATGATGATGAGAAAAGGATAGGAGGAAATGAGGAGATGAGAGCGAGAAAAGGGAGGTCGGGAAAGGAAAGATGGTGAGGAAGGAGGAATAGAGACATTTTCATTTCTCTCACCCAGTGCCACTCATCTCTTTGCTCAGTAACAGTGGGATCCTAATCACCTCTCCATCTCCTCATGCTCTCTCTTCAGATCCCTCGGTCCGTCTCTCCATCCTTCACTGTCTCATTCTCTCTCTCTCTCTCTTTCTCTTCGTCTTGTGTTTGAGATAAAAGACACTCGTTGCTCGGCAATGTCTCATAATGGTAACGCAGTGGAGATGTCCTCCTGTCTGCAGCGAGGCTCATTCTTTGATTTCCATCTATCATTCATCATCAAATAGACCCAACTCTTTCCAGCTCACTGAAGACCCTTTCTTGCTCTTCCTCTCTACTGTCCCTTTCATCAGCTTCTTTTTTTTTCTGCTGCTAATCTATTCTGAAGTATTTCAGTGCGTCTTTGCCCTCACTGCATCTGCATTACCGTGTTGCGTGTGTGTGCGAGTATATGTGTGTGTGTGCGCGCGTGCGCGCGTGCATGCGTGCGTGTGTGTGTGTGGCAGAAACAATTTGCAGCACAAATGAACTAGAGAAGACAGCAGAGGGGTGGAAACCTTCCTCTGTCCACACTGGCTTTGTTGAGGTTAAAAGGGTCAGCAGTTTCATGTTTCACTGTGTGCACATAGCGGGGACCACCACCCCCACCACCCCACAGTCACTGTATGTGTATGCCGTCATCAGGAGTTGGTCTCGTTTTCGAGGAGGCTGAGGAAGTGTGGCATCTTTGCACAGTTGCTGACTGGCTGCATCACGGCCACAGCCTCCAGTCACTATAGAGAGTGGTGGAGGCAGCACGCCATATCACTATCCTCCACCAGGACTCCCCGTGGAAGGCGCACAGCATCGTCACCACAACCATGCGGCACACACACTGTTCCTGCTGTTGCGTGTTTCATGGTCCACCTCCACGAGGCATGACAAATAACGGGAGAGGCAAAGCTTTTACCAATTTATTAACCAAAGAGAAGCAAAAACATATTTGACTCATGAGCTGTGTTAGTCAGATGGCTGAATGTTAAGTGGGTGGTGTTGTATAGTGTAAAACTAAAGCAACAAGCCTAAAGTCAACTGAACACATAACATGGATGGAGAGAGAGAACAAAGCTGAATAAGCTGTGTTTTAACCTAAATATGATCGATAAGTCTGAACTGGTTAAATATTTGAAGGTGGAAACGACGTTGATGGTGTCATTAGCTCCACAATTTGTTGGACACAGACACAACCTTTGTAGTTTTGCCTCTGTACACCACCACAGTAGAGTTTAAATCAGTTAGTCAATACGTGATTGAAGTGCAGGCTTTCAGCTTTAATTCAAGGGGTGTAACAAAACCTGTGCGTTTACTGCTTAGGCATTACAGCCATTTTCATACACATTCCCCTGTTTCACAAACTGCTATGAGACTGTGTTGGAATACATTTTTGTAGCTATTTTAGCAGATATGCTTTGCTTCCTTCACATTGCCTCATGGGCTTTTTCAGTCCATCTCCAGTTTGCTAGGCTTAGCTTATGGTCACAAGTGAGATAAACAATTCAACAAAAGGCACATTTACTTCTACTAGATATGTCGGCAGGCCAGTACTATTGGCTGATACTAGCTATTTGCTGATCTATGTCGGCATTTGTAACAGCCGATAAATTAAAATTTAAAAAGGAAAGAAGAACTGTGAGAAACTTCCTTCAGCCATGTTGCAAATGTTGACGTCGCCATTGTTTGTCCAACAGAGGGCTTCCCTATTTACAACACCCTTGTTTGGAACACCAGAAACACGAAAACCAGCAGGTAGTTGGGCAGAGCATAAATGGCAGAATAAATAACTAAGCATAGTAAATGTTAGGCAAATGTGTTTATGTGTCTGAAAGAATATTCGATTTTTAAATCACTAAATATTGGTATCGGTAATCCTATGTCTGTCAGACTCTAACCACTATTAGTACAAAGCATTGGGATTTTATTCATTCATTTATTTATTTTTAGCTCAAGACTTAGCGAGTGTATGTAATTAGTCCAGTATAAAATAACCTCTGTTTATACGCGTAAAAGAGTGGGTACCATTCACTTTTACTCAGTTGTTCAGCTGATATCTGTTCACCATCATTCATTAGCGGCAGTATGAAGCATGTGGCATTACCTCACAGTTGTCTGGACTTTACCCAGACTTCCCGCCAGCGCTCGACCTATGAACTTTTATTGCGGAAACCTTGCTTTGCATTCTGTGCGTCTCCAAAGAACAGGCGGCTGGCAGTATTCCTGCTTTTTTACACAGTCAATCATTAGTTTTCCCAACCAAATGTCACGTTTCTTTAAACGTTCAATTGCATAATCAAGTTAAGAACAGTCGCTGCCAACCGTTCTACGGATTTGCTGTGACTGTCAAATGTTGCACCCATCTGCCCGTAGTAATAATCACACAGCCACAAATAACCTGCCTACAAAAACAACAATAAAAATCAACATGTTTATTTCTTCTGACACTTTAAATATGCACAGTTAACAGGGGCCTGGAATAACCTGGATACATGGATAGTATTGCAGGTAGGGTATCTTTACCCAC
>VVHJ01052065.1:0-11818 GCA_015107715.1 Tylochromis polylepis | reverse complement strand
CAAACAGTAGCTCATTTTCACTTTCCCCATCTCACCCTCAATCCCTGTCTGCTTCTAGCTCTCTCTCACTCTCTCTCTCTCTCTCACACACACACACACACACACACACTCACAAATTATGCCTTCTTCTTCTGAGTCCATGCCATCCCAACAAGGATGTTAAATACCATTCAAATGTCAGCCTGCTGTATTGATTGGAATAATAATTCTGGAAGAATTCTGAAAGGCAGGAAAGATGGCTTGTTGATGCTAAGCAGCAGCATGACGGCCCGGGCATCGTTCACTGTCACAAAGTTGCCATGTAAGGGTTCCCGGCTACTCTGGCAGAATGTGGATGGCGGTTTACGTTCGACCACCGAGGCCACGTGTTTCTGTCATTAATCATTGTCTTCACAGGCCAGTGACAGCCAGACCAGGACTCAGGCTGAGAGAGAGTGTGTGTGGAGGTGTGGGGGTTGGTGGGGGGGTGTCATTTGAAATGCCCTCAGATCACAGTAGCTGTGTGTGAAAGTGTGTGGCTGAATGTCAGAAGAGAGGGTACATTCACTGGCAGGTGAACATACCTTATCTGTCATGTCTGAGTGCAGGAAAAGACAGAAGTAATACTGAACTACAAGCATAAATATGATCAGTTCCATACTGGATCTGGTCTGCAAAGATTCACTAATCTCATATTAAACAGTGTACGCATGTAAAACTAACACTTTCACTTTTATAGCTGGTGCTGGATGTTGCATTCTCTGGCTGAAGTGCAGGTTAATTCTGTATCAGCTACCCTGAAAATTTGGTCTATTGGTCCAAGCGGCTTCTCTCCAAGCCGTTGACTGTACTCTGCCAAAGAGTGTGAGTACAGAGAAACATCCCACTATATCGTCAACGAATGTAAGCATACAGTGTTTTTTTTATAGTTAAACAGAGTGCTGACTGTTCTGCAGAGTTAATCGTTACTGTGATGCATACAGAAGGCTCCAGTTAAAATTTTCATGCATCAGATCAATATTTTGAACTAATTAACCTCACCGTCCTGAATCAAGACCTTCATTATTTTGGTCAAGTTGTGTGACGGACTCCATGTAATGTCAGTGTGTCCAAACAATCAATGTCGAAAAATACGCCTCTAACTTAAAAAATTTAAAATTTCCACTGAAATGATCAAAAACGAAACATTTTCACCAACAACAAAACTCAAACAAGGAAATCATTCTGAAAGCTAAAAAACTGAAACTAAACCGACTAACCTTTAACTTATATACTTTGTGGCTGAATTGCTGCGGTTCGTAAACACTTTAAATTTCCAATAATACCACCCACTCTTGATTGTTGAATATCTAGAAAGAAATTTCACAAACTTGTTCGCAGCAATGGTGGGATGCTATTACACTATGGCGCTTGAATTCAGTGTGCTCTTTAGAACAACCCATTCTTTCACAAATGCTTGTAAAGGCAGAATGCATGACTAAGTGCTTCATTTCGTACACCTATAGCAACGGGACTGAAAACATCCAAAGTTTACAGACAACATACAGCTTATAAAGCAAGAATTAATTACCCAAAAAAAATAACAAATACAATAAAATTCCCAGCAAGAATCATTTCAAGCTTCTTGTACCAAAACAAATTGTAACACCTTTATTGAGTAAGTTTATATTTCTAGTTTTAGTTACTTAAAAAAATATAAAGCTACATTCAAGATTTGATAAAAGATTCGGTGGCATTTTAATTTGATATGCGATTCAGATTCAACATAGTGCTTTGGACCCTTAATAAGTTATATGAAATCGAAAACTGTTACTGATGTGACTGAACTGTTGTGATTTTGCTTTGGTATTTAATATTTTGATTGGAGACTATGTCAATCGTTGTTGTCAAAATGCTGTTTTTCATGTGTAATTAAACTTGGTTTTAAATTAAACCAAGTTTAATTTTATTTAAGTTATGATATACATATTTTGCAACTTACCTTTAGTCATTTCTAGCTACTTGCTTGGTTAAGCATGTATTCCCTGATGGGTTTGCATGTTGTTGCTGGCTGTTGAACACACATTTCTCATTAGCAACTGGAGGTTGCCAGGGGTTTGCTGACTGGTCTAGGCCTGAGTTTTAAAGAAATTTAGCAGCTGAGCATCTTTGAGATTTCTGCTCCTACCCTAAAACATTTATTTGTGCCCTTGACAAAATCCTTTGACCCTTGTTAAGCTATTCTTACTAAGAGTAATGTTTGGTTTTAAAAAAGATGCACGTATTTTATCAGAGTATTATAATTGGATAAACTGGATAAAATGGCTCCCATTTTATAAATATATAAATCTGTATGAATTTTAATACTTTGCAAATATTCCTCTTAGTGGACTTCAGTTTAACACATATGTTCTTAATTTTTTTTTTTTAATTTAATTTTTTATTTTTTTGTCCTGTCCGGCAGTTCCGGCATTCCTTTAATGTAAATTTAATGTTTAATGTATTGTATTCTTCTCACCAAAGAATCTCTTATGTTCATAATCAAATTTTATATTCAAAGGTGTGAATCTATATCAAGATGTAGTTAAAAGTAGCTCTCACCTGGCAGGTACCTCGATGTTGGAGATGGCGTAGAAGTACTTGAGTAGGTTGTCTCTCTGGACATAGGTACCTCCGAGGGCGGGCCTGAGCAGCCTCAACCTAAGGTTGGTGAAGGTGAAGAAGTCCTTCAGTCCCTTCATACTTTCCATTCGGGCATACAGGTTGTCCATGTTCTGTAGCCGAGGTCCAGCAAACACAGCAAATCGTGCCCGCACCTCAAACTTCACGTTCTTTTCACCCTTGGAGCCAACCCAGCGTGAGTACTGCTCAGTGCAGATGACCCGTGTGATGTTAGCAGGCGAGAGATCACGCACTTGTTTGGGTGGCATGTTGAATGCATCCAGACAGTCGTCGGCGTAGAACTGGTAGGGCTGCCAGGAGCGTCCGTGGTCCATGGACTTATCCAGAACCATGATCGTAGGCCGGCCATATTCAAAGGAGATCTGGATATCGTCTGTGAGCTCCAGACTCTTGTTCCAGGACATAGTGACATTGGCCAGCAGGGGTACTGGGTGGTTTCGCCATGTTACAGTCTGCCAGTAGGTAATCAGGCCGTTGCGCTCATTGTCCTGCATCAGCTGAGGAGGGTGGGCAAGGTCTGGATTTAAGGCATCGCACTCGTCACTACATAGGTATGGGTTCTCCTAAAAGAGAGATGAAGACAGACAGAAAGGATTTCAATCAGGGTTTGGGAATGACTCTAACAAGAGGAACAGTAATGAATACTTGATAATACAGTGCATATTCCCGAAAATTGCATTTTTATTAGATTACTGCAAATTCACATTGACACTGGGGCCTTTTGAGTCCCTTGGGCAGTTGCCTGCTTTTCTCGTCTGGTCATCCAATTCCAAATAGGCTCAGCAAATTCTCAATTGACAAGACAACAAAATGTCTTTGCTTTAAAAATGGATTTGTGGTCCCTGCAGTAGCTGCAGCCATCATTACTGCAACGGAAAATTATGTTAAGCTAAGGACTTACAAATGCTATTCACAATCATCAGAATGTTCCTTTGTTCCCAGTACAAATGCTGATTCAAAAGATATCTATTTATTTCCACAATATCCACAGCTCAACACCAAAACCCTCAATATTATCCTCCCAAAAAAGACAAAAAGAGACGTGTATGGAGGGCCTCGCCAATGCACCAAGGGACAGAGAGCTTAAAAGTAAACTTGCCAAACAACACAACAGGAAGTGTGAAGGTCAAGAGGATCGTGCATCATCACTGTCTTTGCATAGACAGCAGAGTGCTGCTGCACTTTTAACTCCAGAGAATTGATCCTCCTCTTCTAGTGATGCCAAGACTTTCAAGTTGCTGCCCCTCTACACAACTAAAAGTCAACAGGATTAGTCACGCTGCTCACAGAGCGCTACAAGCCTCTTTCCACCTGCAACGAGAAATGCTTCTGTAAGAATATCTCATGCATCTCATCTTCCCTTTATACCAGTAAGACAAATTCATCTTCCACTTGTTTAGGCTTGCAAATTCTGAAACACCCCCCCTCCCACAAAAAACAAAACAAAAAAAACAAACCAAAAAAACTCAACAAAAAACATCAGGTCCATTACTACTTTATATATGTGATAAAGCATGGCTTTCTCAGCAGTATTATATTGACAAATGTAATCTTTGGCTGGATTAGGTTCAGGATCAGGGTTGAGTGAATGAAGTGCTATATTTAGTGTATGTACTGCAGCACAGTCACAGAGAGGTGGATACAGGGTGGGCTGCAGCTCCTGACAAGTGATTCCCATCGCTATGTAGATTTAGGCAACAAGCCTGTGCCTTCAGTTCATTTTATATCAAGACCTTTTACATATTAAACCAGCCCACAGTCTTTTCCTAACCTTAACCAAGTTCTGACTGTCTACACATAACTATAAAATATATCAGTGCTATAGTCATTGCGCGCAGCTATTGTTCTGCATAATCTGATATTCCAGTGAAAAACAAATAAAAGGGTTTGGCAGTAATCATTTTAGTAACTTGCCAAATATGTTAATTAACAGAAAACATGGTGTGACAAATGTAATTTCTAGGAGCCTAAGTTAGCATCAACTAACATTAAGAGTTTTTGTAACTCCACCAACTTTTCAAATAAGTTTTATACATCCTTAATTCCACAGATGCTGGCTCGTCATATTAAAACCACTGCAGACATTTCAGTGAAATTGATGCAGCTGACTGTTTTAAGCCAGTTGTCTGACATCCCCATCACCACCCAAGTGAAAATATTTACATAAGGAAATCCCACAGATCCGCAGCCATCTCTCTTGGTGCTTAATTTGCAAAGCTCAGCTCTCGTGCTGTTTGGATTGTTTTACATTCAGAAGGCTAACCATGCCCCCAAGATGCACTAATTAGACTGTTAAGAGTTATGATTTTCTACAATATTTAGTCAAAGTCATTAATTGCATCAAAGGGGTCATATCTTTGTGTTATTTGTCCAAACATTTGCTTTGTTGCTGGCTTCTTTCATTACACTTCACTTCACATTTAGAGCAAAATTCAACATGTCACAAACAATACATGTCAGTATTTTGTATTTATATGTTCTATTTTGTATCTAAGTTTATGTCAGTATATTTATTTGTTATTTAGGTTTTTATGTACCATGTGAAAAAGTATTGCCATAATTTCGTTATGTTTGCATAATGACAATAAAGAGTTTTAAATCACAAGTCTTTAACTGTATTTTCATCCTCCTCTCTGGTTTTCTCCACTTGTAGTAACTGATTGCAGTTCTACAGCTGATGTCATCCTTATTCTTTTATTTATTGGAAATCCGGCTGTCGTTCTGCGTTTTACCGCTGCGTGCTTAACAAGCTCTTGATGGACTAGAGTATAAATATCCCTCTTTTTTTCTTCCACCTCTACTGCCCTGCTTCTCTGCTGCTTCCTCCCCTTTCTTCTTCTCTTTTTTCATCCTCCTTTATTATTTTTACTTTTAGCATTTGTGCTGTTTCTAATTGTAGTGTTTAAGAATGCACCAGCTCAACTTGAAATGTCATTTGGTAAAATAATAGTAATTAGGCTGAAAATAACTACTACAGGGAGAAAAAAAAACACGTTTACTTAAATAATTAGTTTGAAGATTTTCAATTATTATACAATAAAGATGGGCTGTTGTAAAGCAGACAAAGTTAAACTTCATATCTACACCATGTTGATATTAAATATCTGGCCGACAGAAAATTCTTGAGGAAGGTACTGATTCTTTAACATTTGACCTGCAAGTGAGATCCCAAAAGTAGGCAGGTTCAAAAACTGTTTTGTTTTTTTTTTTAAAAAAAGGTTTTTAAAAATTATTTCAAATTTTAAGTTGTTGGACAGGTTTTTATGTGGGATGGCAAACTGTTCAATAGTCTTGGCACAATAAAAGCAAAGGCTCAATTATCTTTAATGACCTTTAGTGGTTTTTAGGTGAGATGGGGCCAATGAGAGACGTTGTTGACAAAATGACCTCAGGGACCCAGAGGCAAAATATGGATTGGAATTAATAGAGTTGATCCACAGGGAGGCTTGAAACACAAATTATAACTTTTTTTAAATTAATTTTGTATTTAGCTAGGACAGCCAAGCCAAAACAGAAGTGATATGCTATCTTTTATTTGTACCAGTTAGAAGTTTGGCTGCTGAGTCCAGCCGAGAGGTGATAAAGTTGTGGATTACTGTTTCCATATTCTTTAGAGCCAAAACCAGCTTTAATTAATTGATGTTTCTAAGTTGGTGAAAGGTGAGTTCACTGATTAGATTAATAAAGGAACTTTCCATAGAAACACCAAGATTTTCAACCAGGAGCACACCAGGTGTGTTAGTTAGGATATTTGTAGCGTTTGATGGACCAAATTAAATATTTTTGGTTTTGATATCATTTAGTTGAAGGAGGGTTTTAGCCATCCACAATTTGAGACAAAGAAGTTTTTCACTGAGCAGATATTTTCAAGTGATAAAGCTAAGTATCATCCACATATAAGTGAATATTGTGTTTCTGAAAGCTAGAGCTGATGGGTAACGTGTATAATGATAAGAGAAGAGGACCTGTTATAGATCCCTGGGGGCTGTCACATTTAGTGGAAGGTGGGGAAGAAGAACAGTTTCCTACTTTCCTACTTGTAACATCACATATCATGAATGCTCAGAGCATTAACAACCAATGAGATGTTTTAACAATTTACCACAAGGATCTGCCATATTGTTTATTCTTGTATTTTAATTAGACCAAAAGAAAGAAAAAAATTTTTTTTTCTTGATAATACCAATTTCTTTGGCCCAAGCTAAAATTCAATGCATATATAATGTCTTGTGTTTTGTTAAAAATATTGTCAAAATGTAATGAGTTTATTTATGAAAATATAGAAGTCATTTGATCAATTGAGCTCCAGTTACTTCTGGTGTAGCCATTTATCAAATTGTAGTCATGGCTGCATATTGACATTACACTGAAAAAATGTATTACACTATGGATGGAACCCTTAATGTAGAGTAATGTTATGGTGCTGCTGCTTTAATTTAAACACGGCTAAATTTGATCGCTTGATGATTTCACCACAAATTTGTGTTTTAAACCCTGCAGGGTTTAAAGGTTGGTTGTATATAATTTGAAGCTTCATTCTTCGTGGACTTGGTGGAGTCGGCAGGGCGCTTGAACATCCTCAAGCTGACACAGCTGCTAACAAGCTTCACAGAGTTGGGTCTGAGGTGCAAATGTTTCATGGATATCTGAGTGCTTGTAATATACTGAGAATACAGATGGAGAATAAGAGAAGCGGTCAGAGAAGCTTCTTTGTTTTATTTTTTTCCCCTGCTACTAAAAAGAAACCTAGCTTTCTACAGCCACCTTTCAGTTCCATAAAGATTTTGGGTGGAGTATCATATGAAACAGCAGTTTCTTCTTTCTGTGAAAGCAGTACTGCACATATCACGTGTCGCTGCTTCTTTGCATCTATTGCCAAGCCTTTTTGAATAAAGTCATTGGACTGCGCTACAGAAAAGTGAGCAGTCACTCAAGCTCACTCTAGTGGCCTGATAACAAAAGCAAAAGTTACAATCCTGCGAGGCTGAGATTATAAATCATCTGATTTATGGTGACAGTGCAGAGTGGGGAAAACTCCAAACATAAGCAAACGCTGAGCTGGTGCTGAGAGAAGCTGTATGGCACAAAAGACACTGTGCGGGATCATAATGCATGTGAAGACACAGCAGTGGTATCTTTATACCAGAAACTGCAGATAATCTATCTCTCTGCTCACTGGAGCAACATAGCAGCATTGTTCCCCATCTGATAACCCAATTATCTCTCTTTGCACTGACTCAGATAGAGATCACTGTCAGCGCAAACACACTTAAGATGATCATCTACAACACTCATAAACAACTGCAACCAGAAAAAGTCATTAGGATCAGATGAAGAGGGTTATAGCGAGCCTCGGAGTGAGAATAGCAGCTCCAGACCCGTCCACACACGTTTACACACGCTCAAAGTAAGATTAGTACACTTGTTGTTCTGAGGATGACCCTTGACCCACAAATCCTATTGAAAATGATCGCACTGTCACACTGTCCCAGATAGAGTACATATAGGCTAGCTCCTGAAGTGTACCGGTGATAGCATTTCCTGTTTTCTCTAACACAGAAAGCATGTGAGTACAAGTCATTACAGTATTTCACAGCGTCAGGTCGAAAGCGTTCGCTGGCCTACTCCGACCTCAGCCAGCCCTTTAGGATTAACTAGCCTGGAGGCGATATGTACTGTAATAAGCTGGAAGATTTTATACCCCGTGAGAGACTTACATGAGGTTACGTTTAAGCCCTTTGTATGCCCGTGTCCTCCTTATTCCACCTTCTTATTCCCCGGCCAGGATCAACATATATATATATATATTCCAGGATACACACACACACAAACACCAGCAAGTACAATCTTTTCCCTCACAGAAACACGCAGACACACAGATCCCAGCCAAATGCTGCGGCAGGTGGCCCGCACTGCTAAGCCCCTCCAGCAATTATCCTCGCTGGGATCCCGTCTCCACGACAACAGCCGCCATGATGCCCCTGCCATCAGTGGCTTTCTTGTTTTCACTCACAGGATGACAATGAGATCCTAAATGGTCATTAAAAATTCCTCAAGTGCTAGAAATTTAGCTCATCCTATGGCTGTGAGCACAGATCGAGTTGTTGCCTTGTTTTTGAACACATTTGGAGTGACAAAACAACTCTGGTTTTATACAGAAATAAGAAAAAGTCCATTATCCATTCGCAAAGAAGTATGCAGAAAATTTTCCTTTACATCTCTGTCCATTCCTTTGCTCTTATGACCAGTTGTGTTCCCAAGAAATATTTTCTGTTGCCACCTTTCTCTATCACGTCTGCTTTATTTCTACCTCCACTTATAGAGGTTTCCACAATACATTGCTAGCAAGGGGAATAGAGGTACCGACCCTCACTCAGAGAACGCAATTTATTTTATTTTGGAGAAACATCAAATGAAATGGCCCTCCCCATTAAAAAGGGCACAGAGGGGAAGAGAAAGAGATATTGCTTTTTCACTTATAACGTAATCTTTATTTTGTTGGAAGCTTTTCCATCATGCTGCAAGTTCTTGTTACCCTGGAAGGAGACAGTACATCAGTACGTGTGTGTGTGTTGCCTGCGAGTGTACTGTGTATTTGTACATGTAAAGAATTACAAACCTTTTACTTTACCTGAAAAAGTGATTATCTACTTGCTGGAAAATGTCTTGCTGGGTGCAAAACAGCAGTTGGCAAGTGTAAATGTGTCTTAGGTGTGTGTTTGTGTGGGCGGGTGTTGTTTATGTCTGTGTGTCTGTGTGCATGTATTCGTGTGTGTCTGTGTGCGTGTATGTGTGTGTGTGCAGGCAGGAAAAAGTAAATGTTTACTGTAGGCATGTGTGATTGTGCATGGGGAGGAGGAGGAGAGAATAAGAAAGACCAAGCAGAGACACCATGCTGATCCGAAGCAGCAGCAGAGCTGTCCTGTTCAAATTACCGCAGTTGAACCAGCACAAGTTTTATTAGCAACTTATCTTAGAATTCAGGCAGTGCTTATAGCAGATCCAAAATATCTGGCAGAGTTACTGTTGTCTCCAAGTGTAGCGATTAGATGGATTCAAGGTCTGTTGTAAAATCTAAACCAATGGCAGTTGAGATGTAGGTACGGTGAGGCAGAAGAGCAGGAATGTGATTTTAAGCTTTTAATGTGTTTGAGATGTGGACTGTGCAACAGATATCTGTATATTATTTTTTTAACTTTCTGTATTTTTTAAATATTGCACTGCCAATTTATTTCAAATGCAGTCTGCAAACACTGCTGAATTCACAGCTGACAATTTAAGAAAAGCATTAAAACTCATATAACAGAATCAGATATATCATGTCTAACTTGCCCACACTGACCGCTACGAGTTGAGAGTGGGAGCACCGGTTATGCTAATAGTGGCTAACCTCAAGTGGATACAGAAGTGTGGTAAACTTTTATCTCACAACTCCAAGTATTTTTTCATGACAACTTTACAATCTTTGGCCCACTGCAACTGACACTGACGGATCATCACTTGAGGTAGGTCCTCAGTTCTTTCTCAGATCCCTCTGAAGCTGCATGAAGTTTTATTTTAAAGGTGCAGTCAGTTGTTTGTAGATTTTGTTTAATAGAAAAAAATAATAGTATACTCATAAATACACTGATTAGTCTGTAATTACATCTTTCAAAAAATGTATGCTTTGTTAGGAACTTAGAATTAATCCATTAAAAATACATATTAGTGGGTGCCGGTTTGTTGCCCCGTCATCTACAATACAGAGGCTGATATGGACAACGCCATTCTGTCTAATTGTGTTTTATGTATGTGGCTAGAGACCAGCCACATATGTAGTATGCCAAAAGGTGGAGGAAAATTTTAATTCATTTCTTAATAACACATAATCCTTCTCCTCGTCACCTCAAACCTTGCCTCCTGAACTGACGTGAAGGATCTAATACACTGAAACATGCATAAACGTGCTTATTTATTCCCGATACTGTCACAGTTAATTATTGTCAGCAGATTAGACATGCGACCCTCCCGTTTCTGGACAGTTGACAACGTGCCACCTAAACAACAACAGCTAATGTCAGGCACGACTGTCCTAAGAATCACACTTTCACTCTGATACACAGTTTGGATCATTTCTCATCTTGTATGAGAGTTTATTCTCTAAGTGTCTGAGTCCAACAAAGTTTCATTAGCGTAGCAATTACCAGCATAAAATTCAAGACATCCTCACCACTCACCTCAGTATCAACGTCATTGGAGAGTATTGGACTGCTTTCACAAAGTTTTACAGCATCTTCCAGAGTAAATAGACATGGATGTTTTCACTCATGATATTGGCAAGTAAACTTTGTGAGGTAAACAGCCTGACAGCCTACCCAGAATGCAAAAAACTCAGATCAAGTCTGAACTTACTTTGCTACCTCGGTTCTACAGATGAAAAGCAGCCAGAGTTTTTGAGAAGACTTGGGGGTAAAAACTGAAAATATAGCAAAATATTTAATTGACACATATCCGTTTTTAAAATATAATGTTTACAAAAATTTGTTTTTTACACAAACAGTAGCACAGTGACTGTATCTGTTATGGGACTGAATCAAAATTGAATTTTTTTTTAATCTCTCTTGGTCACCTAAAACACGCTTGTCCTACAGCAGCCACCGTAGCTAGGATTATACACTTGAATTGAAATCTACTGACATCTATCTATCCATCCATCCATCTTCTCCCGCTTATCCGGGGCTGGGTCGCGGGGGCAGCAGCCTAAGCAGAGAAGCCCAGACCTCCCTCTCCCCAGCCACCTCCTCTAGCTTATCCGGGGGAACACCAAGGCGTTCCCAGGCCAGCCGAGAGATATAATCTCTCCAGCGTGTCCTGGGTCTGCCCCGGGGCCTCCTCCCGGTGGGACATGCCCGGAACACCTCACCCAGGAGGCGCCCAGGAGGCATCCTGGTCAGATGCCTGAACCACCTCAACTGGCTCCTTTCGATGTGGAGGAGCAGCAGCTCTACTCTGAGCCCCTCCCGGATGGCTGAACTTCTCACCCTATCTCTAAGGGAGACGCCAGCCACCCTTCGGAGGAAGCCCATTTCTGCTGCTTGTATCCGCGATCTCGTTCTTTCGGTCACTACCCACAACTCGTGACCATAGGTGAGGGTGGGGACGTAGATCGACCGGTAAATCGAGAGCTTCGCTTTTACAC
>VVHJ01052063.1:0-16724 GCA_015107715.1 Tylochromis polylepis | reverse complement strand
GTTGGCCCACGCCGCAAAACAAAACCAGTTTCCTGAAGGCATTTCTCTCTCTCAAGTCCGAACTGTCCCGCTCGTCGGGAGGTTTTTCGTTTTATATTTTTCTGATTTTCGACCGGGAGTAAGCGCTGCATGGTGTCAGATATGTGGCTCCGGACTTTGCGTTTGGGGTTTGTTTTGACCACAGTCTGCTTTGTGATGAGCTGTCACCGAGCGAGTGCAGAGAGTAAGTAACACCAATTTTCACATTTTCTGTTGAGCTCTTTTTAAAAACTGTGAAACTGAAAGGAAGTACCTGCTTGTGCTGTGCAGATGCCACTTTTCTACCCTGAGAGAAAGCAGAAGTGTTTTTTTTGTTTGTTTTTTTGCGAAAAGCGCGGAAAACGCACAGATTGAAATTGATTAAAAATTTAAAAATGACAGCCATGTATTGCGAAAATTCTCCTCAGTTGCCGGTGATCGGGTTAACGAAAGCAATAAAAAAAATCTTTACACATATTTTAATAGTGCCAAGATAATGGTTGATCGATTTCATAAGTGACTTATCAGGTTTTCTTTATCTACAGATATTTACACCCACGTAGTAGCTGCTGTAATTATTGCATAAATATCCAAAAAGGCAGTAAACCATTTTTATTATTATTATTTTTACTCATAAATGAAGCAAACATGCTGCTGATTAGTGCGGATACCCTGCTGCAATATTGGTATACTGGTGTGTGTGTGTGTGTGTGTGTGTGTGTGTGTGTGTTGTTGTTTTTTTTCTTTTCTTGTTTTGTTAGTGATGGTAAGTTGATAAAAAGCACGCAGGCTGCAGCAGCAGTGCTGTAGACAGCCCCTGCATTGAAGGGACAAAGGTTAGCAGTTATCGGCTGTGTGAGTCTGCACTAACTGTAAACAAATTAAGTAAGTAGTCTGAGAATTTAGTTGAATTAATTGGTTGTTATTGTAGATGCTTAAGCTTGGCTTGTTGCTGTGCTCCGTGCAGGAATGTGACAATAAGCCCTCTTTACAGCCCCTCAAAATCCCTTTGACACTCGCCACCCCTGGTGATAAGAATGAATGAACGGCATTTGCAGTGACTCTGCAAACTGACAGTTTTCCACTGTGGGAGTCTTTATTATAAGGGAAATATTACTAAGGAAAGGTGTGGGACATTTTTAAAGATGTCTGCACAGCAGACCAGTGACATGGCAGAGATCAGTCATTGCCCCATATACCAGGAAGTTCAGTTTTTATCAGAGCAGATGATTCATTCCAGGTTATCTTTGATTTATAAGTCAGAAGAAGAATTTTAAAGCCTTGAAAAAAAATATATATATATCTGTAAATAACTCATGGGTTGTTTCCTTATTGTCAAGCCAGAATAACTTGTTGAAATAATGCTTGGCACAGCCTTTGGTGGAAGAATATTGGCTCGCGTTTGGCCCATCTGTGTTTTATGCAGTGAAATTACTCCACAAGTGTTGATTTTTAAAATGACTTTAATGTTAAAATAAGACTTTAAATGTGGTTTAAATGCCTTTTTTTATACGATCTTCAAAAGTCTGATGTGAACTGTAAACTCTAACCAGTTTTCTTCAAGTTGTTTGTTTACAAAAATGTTTGCCTGTAGGTTCATTTGATGGTCGATTTTGTGCACGGTTGCAAAATAAAAACGATTTTGTACTCATCACTTTTAAATCTTGTTTAATTACTGTAATATCTCAAACAAAATGCTCTGCTTTGTGGTACAGTCCTGTGACACAAGCACACAAACACATTTTCAGATGGACCGATAAACAGAAGCCCCTCCCGTGTATGTACATTATGACATTTATACAGTGTGTGCACAAACACTCAGGAGCCCCAGGTAGCTTTGACACTCATGCTTCTCTATATGGCATTGGTTTGACGTAAGATGCAATCAGACGAAAAGAAAAAGCGCTGGGTCTCTTGAGTGAGGAGCGATTGGAGCGATGCCATCAAGCCAGGCTGAGTGAGAATTTTAAGATATAAATCTGAAGCAAGTTGTGTAATTGCTGTGCAGCCCTCCTCTCGCTCCTCTCAGACTTAAGGGTGAACCACAAACGGGAAGAGTGGAACCTGGGCCCCACACTGCTCGATTTCATAAGCTGCACTGACCAGTGTTGAAGTCAGAAAATCTTTTGAGCTACTTGTTTTTCACTGCCCAGCTCAGCTTGATGGAAAAATTCACTTAATAATGGAAACTTTATATTCAGTAGCACTGTGAATTGATTTCATTTACTAAACATCGTGTGCCCACTGAAAATGTTGAAGCAGTTTCATCCAAAGCAGCAAAATGTCACCATTTTTGGTAAATATTGCGTATTTTATACTTTTAGGTGGACCGTGTAAAAAGTGCCACAGATTGATTACAAAGATTTTTTTAATTTTTTTTTTACATTCACACTTTGAACATTCGGCCACCACAGAACTGATGTGATAAACATCAGCTCTAGCCATTTGTCAGTGTCATCTTCTTTACTGGTCTGACAGTGCAAGTCACCAAGGATAGTAATTGCCAATACATACATCCAAGAATCTGGAAATATGACTTACAGTGCCAGAAGTTTACAATTCAGAAAGCAAATAACTAAACAGATTTAGTTAAAACAAAAGATAAAAGATAAAACAAAAATTCAAGTCTGCAATTTGGCAGTTTATGCAAGGTTGTAGATAACATTATATAGTTTACTTCACTGAACAGTTTTTTCTTTAAATGAGGGCAGCAGAAACAGGTGCTTAGTTTGGGGTTGTGAGGGATTAGAGGATGTTCCTGCTGACTAACTTACTGTTTGTTTTAACATTAGGGGGGAAAAAAACCAGACTAGTTAATTCTAATAAAAAACAAAAACAAAAAAACAACATCCAGAACCTCTAATTGATGTAATCTTGCTCTATTGTTAAATTCTGTTAGTACTTCCCCAAATTATGTACCATCACTTTTAAAATATACTCCGTGTGCTGTTACGTGACTGTTCTGTGACTCCCCTGTCCAGTCTGTGACATGAAAACATCATGGAGGAAAAGTCGAACACTGAGCCAGCTGCGCAGCTCGAGCAGTTTGTACCAAATAAAAATGGGTTTTTTGCTGTTGTTTGGACACTGCTTTGGTTTTAGTAAAGATGACATCAACCAAAGCAAAGAGAACCAAAAAGTGCGAAAAATAAGGTCATACATCAGTCTGTTCCAGCACTTGGAGTACAAATAAATCAATAAATAAATACATAAATATTCGAGGTCTTATTGCCCAGCCCTGCTGAGCACAGTCTAATAGATATAAAAATATATTATTAATAAATATAAAATATATAAAAGCATGAACAACTTCCAGCTTGTGTCCCCTTACATCATGCTTCAAGGCCTCAGGTGGTTGAGTTGTGTTATTGTTGTGCCATGATAACATATCACCTTAAGAGCATTAAACAGCCGGGGCTCGCCATGAAGCCACTGGCACCTTGTTGTCAAGCACTACTTTGGTTGTGAAATCGGGCAGCGATCCAGTAACCTGGCGCTCTTGATTTACGCTACCAGACAAGAAGAGCAATTGTAGGGCGATGAAATTGCCCCTTCCCCCTGCCACCTCTTCAAAAACACTACACACAAGCTGCCACTGTGCCCTCAAGTACCAAAGTCACGAGTGCATTTGACATGTATACAATAGTGTGATTTTTGCACTTGTCACTCGAAACAATGGCTCTCTAATCCAGGTTGGCAAATTCCGGTTTGAAATTTATGCACTGCTTGAAAACGGTAATCTGACATGCCTGCACTCATTCGTTTTATTCACTCATGCTGACGGTGAAACCTTGTAGTTTCTGATCTTTACCCTTGACACTGTGTCCTTGTTTAAAGAAAATATGCTTGTTAGTGTGCTGTCACACTTTAGAGGTAATAATTACCTCGGTGCTTGTGCTGTTTGTATGAACTCTGTGGTTTTTTTGGGTTTTTTTTTTAAAGGCTCTTATGAATCCCGGTGGTTAAAGCCAGTAGTGACATTAGCCGTTTTGGTTGCTACTGCACTGTGTCAGCAGTTTTGCAAAGTAACAGGCGCCCCAAATTTAAAATGAAGGGCAAATAATAGGGTTGTGATTTATATTTTTACATAAAAAGGGGGTTGTATTGCAGAGAGAATAATGTGTGAGTGCCGCTGAGTGAGTACTAAATGATCTTTGGTCCACAGCCACAGTATAAAAATCACACAATCCCAAGGGGGAACTTTGTGGTGTGGTCGGGCTCTCTGTTTTACTCAGTTTCACTCTATTTAAAGACTGAGGCCTAATTTCTTTGCTTTTAACGTTTTCCTTGTTTGTTTTTTTTTGTTTTTTTTTTGCACCGTATTTTTAATGTGCTGTGATTCCCAGCTGCTGACATATTTGACGATAAACTCTCAACCCACGCCTGCTTTCTGGACTCTTGTAAGAGATTTTACACTGCGGAGGATGGCTTTGACCCTTGACCAATTTCTGAAGAAAGTTGCATCTCATCAGAGTCATAGTAATGTCACTTTCTGGCTGTTGTAATATCCGACCTTGCACAATTGAAAATATGATAAACTTCTGAGCTGTAATTGGTGTTCAGAGCCTCTCGTTAGCAGATAGTTGGATTTTTTTTTTTAATTAAATACAACATTTAGTTGAAGTAATTGTTAGAATAGTTTGACCATGATGTTAAACTGAATAAATGAAACCTTATTTTAACAATTAAGTCATTTTCACTTTGAGGTTTTAAAACCCGTCTTAAAGAGGATCACATCACGTGCCAGTTTGTGAATCTTCAGTTAGTTGTAACCCTGTTTGAGAAAACAACACAACAGTGAAACTTAGAAAAGGGAAGTGTTGCAATCACTGAGTGCTTGTGCTCCTGCATGCTTATTGAGGCTCAGTGATAATATACACCATCAGCCTAACAGCCCGAACCCCCCCATCCACTTCCTTCTCTACATCAGAAGCTGTCTGTGCCTGTTGATGCTTGCAGCTGTAGTGAAAGGATTGTGGTTTTGTACGTAGTGCCACTGAGCACAAAGTAGACAGATTGTGGCGCTCAGACTGTGCAGCGTTGACTCCTTTTTGGTTCATATATGCACACAATTTGTGTTCTGCATTAAAGCTTCAGTGAGCTATAGATTAGTGCATGTTGATTCAAATTAAAGTGCAACTTGTGACCTAGGCGGGATTTACACAAGGCATTCACAATCTGGTAACTGTGTGGATTTATTATGAGGACAGTAACGTCATAATTGTGTCTGCATTTACTCATTAAATTAATTGTGTGGTCTTGTTTGCTGCATGGTTTCATTATAATATAGAATTGGGACATGGCAATTGCATAACTCGGGTCACAGAGGTTAGCTATCGGAGCTTGTGGGGAGATTTTTTTTTTTCTCTCAGATGTGATCAACCTCTATGGATTTCCTTTTTGCCTGATTGACTTTTATTACAGTCTGATTACATCGTGAACCAGACCACCTTCAAACATCACCCACTGAATATGAGTACAATAATGTGTCGTAGACCTTTTAGAGTGATTAGTCGATGAGCTGGTTAAGGGAGAATTAATCTGCTTGTGTTCTGATGTGAAAACTCTTTCACATCGTCCAACCCTTAAGTTGGATTTCCCACTCTGAAACTCAGAAAAACCCCGCCAACCCTGACCTCTTAATGCAAGATGGCAGCAACCTGTTGTAAACACTAGTAAAACTGTAAAACTTGTAATCTGTGTTACTGCTGCTGTGTATTTGCGACTCACTATATAAGCCATACACAGAGCACCCACCAAGCACGTGGATGTGCTGCAGCGATGTTTTTAAGTGCAATAAAACCAGGCATTGTGCTGTATTGCTAATGATGGATGAATGGCTTTACCTTGCTAGGGAGCACAACAAAGGCTGCTTTTCCATCTGGTACTACTGGAATGCAGTCAACTTAGGAATGACGTCACTCCCAGATCCAATATCCAGCTTCTGAGGCAAAAGAGGTTAAAGGAACGCTGCATGAATCCACGTGTGGAAAACTGGGTAATAATGACATAAGCTTGAGCTCCAGACCAGTTGGCTTTGTTTTTTAATGTTTTATGTATAAAATTATTAAACAATGAAAAATAATAATCTGCTTAATTATCAGCTTTGAAAATAATTGTTGGGCTGCAACTTATCATATGGTCTATAGCCCATCCCTTCACACATGTACTATAGCCATTTGCTACCTGGTGGTGCACAAGTTGTGTTGGACATTAGTACAAGGTCTATGACGTCGGATTGCACTGGGTTATGCCGATGCGAGAGTAACGCAGGTAACATTCTGGTTAATTCACAGCTAGTGACTGGAGTAGCAAGTCATATGTGCTGCCTCCTAAATGTAGGGATGTCACCAGAACCAATACATATGTTACCATTTGATTTTAAAATACTTCAAGAAATAATGCAAGTTGAGTTAGTTTCAAGAACATCCAAAGTATTACGTTTCTTATGTTATTCTGAAATGGATGTGTTGAATTGGGTATCGAGAATTGTTTAATTCTGCCGGTGTCGGTATAGACATTCCTACCTATGTGTTCCTCCTAGGCAGCACGCTCACTTAAGGCCATGTTTAGATTTGGTTGCAGACACAGACAGGAAGCTGGAGACCCAAAGGCCAAGTTCTCATTCTCGTTATACTTCTTTGGAGTCTGCCGCCTGGGGCGCATGCGTAATTGGTGCATTGTAATGTAAATTTTATGTACACTAGTCCACATGGTCACAAATAACAGGCAGGCACATGGACATCGGCCCGGGTCCTCGTGCTCACCGTCTCATGATAAAATTTACCTCATGTGGACCCCAGTGAACTTCTGGATGTGGAAAGTACAGTCCGGGTGTAAGGGTGTTTCTATTTTGTTCTTAATGAAGGGGCCAGGCACCCAGCAATCATTTCACTTTCATCTTCTTTCCAGTAGCCTCGCAACCTTCAGCTGGGTGCCACGTCCATTTGTCAGGTTGCTTGTGTCACTTTTTTGGTAATGTATCTTGACCTCTGCACATCAAACGTAAAGGATATCCGGGTATTTTACACCATCTCTGGTGGTCATCCGAAATTCACAGGACCTTAGTTGCGTTTGTAATTCTCATTTCATATTTATACCGTTTAGTCGTTTAAATCAAACTCTGGTTTGTTTTCCCGCTTGGTGCACTTCATTTCTGTGGATGTAATTGCACTCGGGTGTGGACCAAAACAACTGCACCAGGACCCTTTAGAGGAGCTGGTCTTGGTTTTTTCCAGATGAACTCAAGAGTCATTCATGTATGGTGAGAATGTTCAGACCTCAAACCAGTCCAACTATTAAGTGTACACTACAAGTTTGAGCTAAATCCCTTCCAGTAGCCAGCTTTTCTTTGCATTTTGGGGTGGGGAAAAGTACCATAGACATGCTCAGATAAATTTGAATATTCTCCATGTTATCTACTCGTCCAGAACAGAGCACCTGCATTTAGCGTTGATTCTCCCGCTCTGGACACATCTGGACAATAAGCGTACTAAATGTCCTCACATGATTTGAAGTGACATTTTCTGGTTTGCTTCGAGTTTTCTCTGTGTGAAAAGAACCAAACCTGTTGGCTGCTACATGTGTGGATGGCTTATGAAATGTCAGAAATACAGAAAAATAGCCACAATCTCCAATAGTCCATTATGTATCTTCATCGTTTGAGCTACCAAATTTTCAGAACTCAGACATATTCACCTCACAGTGAATAATTTACATTGAAAGCAGCAAATCTCCTCCAGCTCTGAGAAGCTGATTATTTGTTTAACTACCTGCTTATCAGAATGTTGTTTCAGCTCTTAATGATCTGCATTTTTCCTTCATCCAGATAAGATAATCCAGACACAGTATTATATTGTGGACATGTAAATGGAGGCTGGGTTATTTGAGCTTTAAATCATAATTAACAAAATGCCCAAGGAGGCCAAAACCAACTATTTATCCTGCTGATGAACCAAGTTTTTCATAATAAAAGAATATGTTGCTCAAAAGAATTTGGTTTGAATTGATGTCTCTTCTCTTTCGCCTTTTCATGCAATTTGTTGCTCATTATAAATTTAATTTAGGGAAAACATTTACACTGTGATTATTAAAGTTATTATTAATACATTTCTGCCTGCTCTTTTGTGTGTCCAAAATGGGAAACCATCATAGTGCTCCTACTGGATTAATCTTAAAAGTTCATCTCTCTCAAAGGTGTAGGCAGCGAGAGACGTGATGGCTGTGGTGAATAGAAATGTGCTCCTCTAATGACTCTAATTGATGACTCAAAGCAGTCTTTTCAGTCCTCTCCGGCTCAGAGCAAGGGATGTATGGAGAGTGGGAGCTGGTCTGTTGACAATAGAAACCTTTGTGAAATCTCCCAGTTTCTCCACAATACGGGGAGCATGTAAATTCATCAGTGTGCCCAGTTTGTTTTGTTTCAGTCATGACATGTTGTCATGGGCTAAATTTAAGCTGCCTTATTTTTTGTCCTTGTAAAGTTGCCAAAGTTTTGTGTTTGAACTTGGTGTTCGCAGGTGGAGAAGAGCACTCGGACAGTTTATTTCTCTGCCGCTGCTCCAAAATTCCTCACTTACACACCAGGGCTGCTATGTTCCACTTTCCAATGTGAGCCACTATCGGTACGACTGGAGTGTATTAGATTCTCTATTGGGAATGTGGTGCTAAAAATACTGGCCTGGCTGAAAGTGTACACTGATAGGAACTTGCACTCGACGGCCTGTGATTATTACCCTTCTCCTTTTAGTCCTCTGCTTTTTGCCTTAGCTGTGACTACACAGCCACTGACCCTTCGTATTGTAAACTTCGGCTGTTGTTTGTTCTTTTTAATGGCGTTGCTCGACTGTGTGTGGGGCCGTGTATGAGACAGAGAAGCTTGTAGTTGTAAATGTGTTTCCTAATAGATTTACAGTAGGCTGCTGGCAGTTTGTCAGTGTGATGAGAAAAGTTTAAATTTGAAGTAGATGTGCTGAAAGTAAAAGGACTGTGGCCCCTCATATGTGCTTACAACTCAGCAGTGCCTCCAAGGAGAGCTGCTGATCTTTGTGTAGTCTAAAAAGAGAAATGTGCCTTTTAACAAACTGAGCTGCTTTTAATGGGCAGCAGCTGAAACCCACGTTTGAACATTTTACACCCCGTTTTAAACAGGGCTCAGAGTTATAGGCTCAACTCCAGATAAGTGCTAAAGAATTAGCTTCCTGGTTAAGGTCACAAAGTGAAACGCTTGTTGTTCAGACTCCCGGTGATTGAACTCTGTGCTTGTGCGTTAGTTGTCTTGTACTGTTATGCAACAGAAGGTGTAAAATGAGCTGCGGCCATAAAGAGAAGCACACCTAGTGGTTCCATTCGTCTTCACACGGCTGACCGGTTGACTGGTTGATGTGCCCAGCTCAGCGGTCGGCCCTTTGGTAAACAAATGCGGTCCACTCTCAGCAGGCCGCACACCTCCAGCATGACTAAGGCTGGGGTGACCCATATAGCACCTGTGCAGAGAGCATGTGGTTAAGAGTTTGGCTGATTTGAAAAAGGTCATTTTAGGAAATTACCTTTTAGTTTTCTTTATACTCAACTCCCTGTGTGTATTTTTTTTTGTAGCTCTTGCAGCACACTGGACATTCATCTAAAGCTGAAGAAATCCATTTATTTATTGATAAAATATTTAGGTTATTGATTGATATAGATTTCTGCTGCAATTAATAAATGTAATTTTATGTTTGCATGGCTCCCGAACCTGGCACAGTCATCAGAAGTTTAAAAACTTTTAATGCATGCCTTATTTTCAAGTTCTCTCTGCTTCAAGCTGGTGGTGTTCTGTTTACATAAATATGCAGGACAGAAAAATTAGTTCAGGGTGAGTAAAAATGTGACAGGAGTTTAAAAAAAAAGTACCCAGAAACTGCTGTGGTTCTGAGGGTTAGCTGCAATATTGTTGAGTTTTGGACTAAACATAAGCAGTGGTGTCAAAACAACACTTGACAGACGAATGATAGTTTCAGGCTTACGTTAATCTCACGTGTTGCGTCACAGCAATACAGTAGACAGAAAAAAATGTAACCCGTCTGCGGGGTGGCACAGTTAAGGAATTTCTCATCGAACAGGATCATGTGTCTGGGTGAGCACTGACAAAGCCACAAATCTGTTACTGGTGCAATACATGGCCAATACCAAGGACAAATATTTTTAATGCATTAGCTAATGTTTTTTATGGTCTTGAGTTACAGAAGCAACTCCACAAATCAACTCAGCATAACCAAGGATGAGCATAGCCTCACACTGATGACAGCGCTCCATATTTGACAGAGGCTCACAGACAGATATGTGGTTGCTAAACAAAATGTCAAGGAAGATGGTCTGGTCTTTATCAAAGTTGGGGACACAGCCATATATTTTTTTTCAGGAAAGAAATATCTCCTAATTATCAAGAGATCTATTTTTCGCCCTATCTGTCATGACTTACTTCTTCAACCTTGTTTTTCCTGTGCACAGAGCAGACATCTTGTGTAATGCACGTTCAGCACTTAGAAAAGCAGACAACACATAAGATTAATTGTCCTTAGAAATTTTTTTGTGTTCACACCCAAGAGCCAAAACATTTTTCTGAAATTTATCGCTGTTTCATCACTCTTAACAGCGTACTGTACATTTGAACCGCTCCACCAATTTACCATTTATTATTCTGTATGTGACACTAGAAAGTAACTAGTTTCTAAAGAATATGTTTCTGTCTTTCCTCGATTCTCTTTTCAGTTTGTCCAAGCAAGGACATCCGCAACAATGTGACCAACCTGCGGACGCTCGAGAATTGTACTGTGATTGAAGGTCACCTGAAGATCCTACTTATGTTCAGGACCAGGCCTGAGGATTTCAGAGGCATCAGTTTCCCCAAGCTGACAGTGATCACCGACTATCTGTTGCTCTTCAGAGTTTACGGGTTAGAGAGCCTCAGCGAACTCTTCCCCAACCTGACGGTCATCAGAGGCAACAACCTCTTCTTCAACTATGCCCTGGTTGTGTTTGAGATGCTCCAGTTGCGAGAGATCGGCCTTCATAGTTTGATGAACATCACCAGAGGAGCTGTGAGAATTGAGAAGAACCCTGATCTCTGCTATCTCTCCACCCTGGACTGGTCCAAGATCCTGGACTCGGTGGAGGACAACTACATCGTGGCCAACAAGAATGACAGAGAGTGTGGCGATGTGTGTCCAGGGGCGGCAGTCGGAAAGACCACCTGCCAGACGACCACCCTCAATGGGCACTTCAGTGAACGCTGCTGGACCCACAACCACTGTCAGAGAAGTAAGCAGCTTTTTATTAAGATTATCTACTCAAACTAAAATGTGTGCTATCTGTGATGGTAGCGCTGGAGTCATCCAACCACCTATTAACACATCCATCCACTAATCCATTCATCTCATCTCATCCATTCATCCAAGTCAAGTTTGTTTATATACCACATTTAAAAATCAGCAGCTGTTGACTAAAGTGCTGTATTTAGAAAATAAATAAATATAATCAAATGACATAAAACAAAGGACAAAACGATAGCCTTTAAGAAAGGAAACATAAAGTGAGAAAATCTGAGTAAAAACAACACAAATAAAAGGAACTGTGAACTCAGTTTAGAAGCGAAACATTGAAAATGGTTTTCAGGTGTCTAATGTCAGAGGGGTCCTCATATGAAGGGCCAGTTTGATTCAGTTTTGGTGAAGCAGCTGCAAAAGGTCTGATCTCCTCTGTGCTTTAATTTGGACCTTGAGCCAGTTAGGAGCATTTGGTCAGCAGACCTCAGCTGAGCAGTGAAAGACTGACACATGCATAAAGACCATCACAATAGTCACGCTGAGACATAATGAAGGCATGGACAGCTCTTCCAAAGTCTCTGAGACAGAGGGTTAATTTTTGGAAGTGGCCAGAGATGAAAGAAGCTAGTTTTAATTAATGTGTTTGTCAAAACTTTGATTACTGTTACACACTTCTAGATTCCTTGCAAAGGGTTTTTTTTTTTGAAAAACATTTTTAAAGACCTCTGCTTTCTGTTCTTTTAAGTTAAGAACATTTAAAGCCATCCATGTCTAAATATCTTCCAAAACAGTGCAGCAGGTCCTTCAGAAGAATTTATGTTTCAGTGGCAGGTAAATCTGCAAGTCATCTGCATATAAGGGAAACGCAATGCCATGTTTTTTTTTTTTTTTAATGAGCAAAGGGGAGCATATGAAATAGAAAATAGTACTGGGCCAAGAATTGGCCCTTGGAGGACCCCACAAAAGAGTGGGGCTTTTGAGGAAGATGTATCTGCGGTATCAAATGCAGCGCTGAGGTCTGAAAGTACTAAAATGGCAGAATCTCCTTAGTCAGTAATAGTTAAAAGGCATTTAACTTAAAAGCTCAGTTTTTCAACCATCTATCCAGTGAAACACCAGTCCAGGCCACCTACCCATTCATCCTGAACTTTTCAGGGACTCAGATAGTCATAAGCTTTCTTTTGTAACAAATGTTTTTAAATACAAATTCATTGGAAACTCAAATTGACTTCCCGTACAGATATCATGGCCAGCATGAAAGGGCATGGAGGGCACCACAGGAGCTCCTCGTGGCAAAGGAGGCATTAATGACAGCAGACTGATTGTAAAATGGCTTAAAGTAGAGGTGGTGTGGTTAAAGTAGGTTTTTAAAGCAGCTGTATGCAGGCTGAAGCATCTTAACTGGCATTCCGTATGATATTTGCCAATAGGATGTGCAGAAGGAACTCAGCTGAAGCATTGGCTGATGTGTTGTGGCACTGATTGCTGGTTGAGCTTGACTTGTGGGCTGCCAGAGCCCAAGCTGTGCTCATTTTGTTGAAAGATATTTGTTATTTCCACACAGGTGAATCGCTTTTGCTTCTGTTGTTGACCAAAGGCTCTCTCTTTGGTTCGCGCTGAGCCTAATGGGCAGTGACAGCTGAAAGGTCACCGATGTAAAGGAAAATTGTGCCCTGGATTTACAACACAGCACAACACAAAACAAGGGCTCCAGTACAAAATGTAATGCAGCAAAATCATCTTTATAGCTTGATTTTCAGTGTAATTGTGGATTTAAAATCATAATTAAAATAAAATTCCATTTAAACATAAAACCAAGTCAGGGTTATCATGTTTCAATGCATTTGTTTCCTTCAACAATTTTAATTAAGGGAGCTACTGACATTTTCAGCTCTTTTTATAATGATGGTAGGGGGATTATTGTTAAATAATGTCCTGATTTGTTGACCTCAAGTCGAGATCTATTTACGAGCCACCGTTTTTATCTGGAGATGGACTCAGCTCAGTTTTTCTCCCCTTTATGTTACCATTTAGTGTCTGCAGTAGTCAAGAAATCATGTGGGCGTTTTTTGGGTTTTTGTCTTTTCCATGATTGTATAAGAAACTGTGTCTAACATTAAAAATTAGATTCGCCTTTTACTTTATTGTGATTTTTGCCAGCGATTAGTGGCAGCTTTGCGGAGGCCTTCTCAGCTACTTTTCATCAGTACATCATTATTTCCATTGGCTTTTGCCACACGTCTAACCCGTCTACCTTTTACAGAGTTCAGTTCAGCTTAAGTCAAATAAGAGCAGCTGAGGGCATTTGTTAGAAACAAAACATGTCTTTGTGTCAGAGTAAATCTCCTAAATATAAAATATAAAATACATAACAAAACAAAAATGGGCACGTCCCTCCTTCTTGATGTTGAAATGTCAGCCCTCTGTCATGTGCTAGGGTTAAGTAAGTTAAGTAGGCCAAGCTCTGTGTCAATGCTGCCTGAACTGTACTCTAATGTGATGCAACACCTTTCTAGTTAGTCTGTGAATGTTTACTCTCAATAAACTGTAGTGTCGTCATTTCTTATGTCGTGGGGACATTGTATAGAAGACGTTAGACATCGTGGAACATTGTTCATTTCCCCCTTAAGTGCACTTATCGTGCCTTTTACTGTACAACAACAAGCCCACCCCTTTATACACAAAGAGTTCAAGTTCAAGTGCTGAGAAGAATTTTGTGCATGGGTGCCGTCTGAACACCTCAGCCCACATCATTACACAACACTGCCTACATTATGTCCTGACGCATGCGCAATAATCCAGGTAAGGAAATCCCAGAAAGTTGATTCTGTTCATCTGCATGCAGCGTTTTCAATGGGAGAAACGTTTCATCACTCACCCGAGTGTCTTCTTTAGTCTTAGGTTTATGAACCGTATAGTTTCAGTTGAAGCCATTGGAGATCCTGCATGTGTCAGGCTTATCGGAACAGCTCCAAACACAGCATCTCTGTGGCTTTTAAACCCCCAAAACACACTCCACCAAAAACTGAACTCAAGGGGCTTTATATTGTAAGGTAAAGACCCTACGATATTAAAAAGAAACCCCCCAAATCACACAATCCCATAAGCAAGCACTTGGCGACACTGGGAAGGAAAAATTCCCATTTAACAGGAAGAAACCTGGGCTCAGGGAGGGGCAGCCATCTGATGTGACCGGTTGGGAAAGAGAAGAGAGCAGGGAGAGAGAGAGAGCACAAAATACAGTAGTAGTCTATAAACAACCAAAGAGGAAGAAGGGTATCGCGGAAACCAAACAACCTCTAGCTAAGTTGATGGCACAACACAGAAGAGCTACCTCGTTACTCTACTGTCTGTTTACACCTACAAGCCAGTGGTGAGGGAGTAGAGACGCTGAACTGAGGAGGTGCCCTAAGAGTGCATCCTCCACCATGTTGGAGTGCTGTGATTGTAGCCATTTCCCAAGTGTCAGTGAATAATACTCACGGCCACTGATCAATGGCAGTGACAGTTTGAATATTAACAGTCATGAAATGGAGGTTGTGGCTGATTGTTTGGCACTGGTGCGAGTTTCGGTCGTTTGAGACGTAGTCACTGTTGCTCCCGCTGAAAAAAACTGGGACTGCCTTGAGTTTAACAAGTCCACTGAACCAGTTTTTTTTTCCCAACCCCTTACTAATGTTTGTTTGCAGCAGCGGTAGTTTCTGTAGAGCTGAGCGAGGCCCATTATTATGCTCTTCAGCGCCGTTGCCACTGAGAAGTGTGCTTATAGTTTTTCCACTAATGACTTTTTGCTTGTGGTCGCTTGGGTCACAGTCGTCTGAAGTCCGTCTGAAGTATCGGCAGAATCGGCTCAGAAGACCTCTTGTCAATTTGTGGTGGCGGTGAAGTAAATCTTAATCCGGAAGTGTTTAAATAAAAAGTCTCACCAATGATTTCCTAATCGAGACGATGAATCAAGGCCAGATGCTGGCAGGCAAGCAGTGATCTCCAATCATGGGCCTGTGGTATTGTGGTCTGTGACCTGCGGTTTTTTTTGCCTACTTTCACTAAAGCATGAAAAGACCCATTAAGCCCCAGCTAAAGCCACAGGGCACAGTGCGAGGCATTTGGTGTCCTCTTCTGATGTACCCTGTCACTGCTTTTTATAGACCTACAGGAGCGCTTTGAGTTAGAGACTTTCCAAAAACTTGTTGCATTTATTTCCATGATGATTTATGCAAAGCAACGTACATGCATGTTTGAGTTTGAGTATGCTTTATTGTCATTGCAGTTGCCTACAACGAAATTGAACCTCTTCCGACCATACATACATGTTAAATATAAACACAGGAATACACCCGATAATAAAAGAAAAAACCTCTTTCTAATGCATAATAATTAATCACTTTTACTGCTTTTTGTTTTTTTATTTTGGTGTAAAAGAACAACTAAAATTTATGATACTGTTATTTTTAAAGGAAGCTTTGGATAGACAGTGGTTAAGTGCCAGGGGTGACTGTGGGTCTCTTACACACGCACACACACACACACTCTTTCTGCAGTCTGTACAACAGCATGAAACAAAGCTGCGCAACCACGAGGCTTGGCTTGGCTCCCATGTTTGGAGTCACAACCCATTTCCCTTCCCTGCTTCTATAACAGGGGTAATTTGAGCCTCTCTGCAAGCAGCCGCTGCAAATTCCCCCTCCTTTTTACCCCAAATTGGAAGCTTCCGTTCAGCATAGTGGCAAAACACGGTTACAGGAGATGCTCATTACCAAATTTGATTAGATTTGGCTACAGGCGCGCACAAAAACACCATGTAAACAGCCGTAATAATGGCAAAAACAAGACACCGCCCTGCTCCCTCCTTTATATTTGCAATTTGCTCTTTGAAATGTTCAATTTCAGTTTCAATTCTGTTTGTTATGGTGTTTTATTAAAACTAAATGTCAGACAGAAAACACACATCCACGTACAGTGCACTGGTGTTTCTGTAGTTTAGTCATTCCAAGATACAAAAATAATATTTTTGTTTTATTTTTTAATTTTTACAGAAAATGACACAATCACCCCCCATTTAGACATCTAAATTGTGGATTAATTAGTAGCTGTATTTACTTAGACCCAAAACAGACTATGCTTTGATGTCATATCAAATAACCTGAATATTAATGCATAAAACACAAAAGGTAAATTATGTTAAAGAAAAGTCAATTATATGTATTTTCTTTTGAGCTCTTTTTAACAAGGTCATTTACTAAATCACATCAGATCACATCTCTTGTAGCCTGGATGTTGTTTGGAGGTTGAACTCCATTGGTGCTCCGCTTCCATACAGTTTAAGTCAGTGGTTCCCAGACTTGTTTTGCTAGGCCCCCCTTTGTTTTACCAGAACCCCCACCCCCCCCCCCCCCACCCCAC
>VVHJ01052062.1:0-10602 GCA_015107715.1 Tylochromis polylepis | reverse complement strand
CACTTTGGCGACAGTGGGAAGGAAAAACTCCCTTTTAACAGGAAGAAACCTCCGGCAGAACCAGGCTCAGGGAGGGGCGGCCATCTGCTGCGACCGGTTGGGGTGAGAGAAGGAAAACAGGATAAAGACATGCTGTGGAAGAGAGACAGAGATTAATAACGGATATGATTCAATGCAGAGAGGTCTATTAACACATAGTGAGTGAGAAAGGTGACTGGAAAAGAAAAACTCAATGCATCATGGGAATTCCCCGGCAGCCTACGTCTATTGCAGCATAACTAAGGGAGGATTCGGGTCACCTGGTCCAGCCCTAAATATATGCTTTAGCAAAAAGGAAAGTTTTAAGCCTAATCTTAAAAGTAGAGATAGTGACAGGAAATTCCTATCCCACTCCTGCAGGTTGGAGGGCAGACACTTAGTTGGAGCGAGTGAGAGACGTGCAGGAGCAGCAAAGGACATCAGGACAGAGATAAGCTGCTGACTACTTACCGCTGATTGCACTCATCTCTTGAGCTTTCAAAATAAAGTGCAGCTTCTCTAAAGCATTCTAAAGTGAAAGACTCAGATTTGTCAAGCAATCACGTCCAGTTTTTTTTAAATACGTATATATATAATTAGGGAAGCGGGTGTGGAAGTGCGATGGCACAGATCTGAAAAAGTAAAACAACGCTGGAGGCTGAGTGACAGACAGCACAGCCTCCAGCTACACGCCCTCTCTGCCTTTTCCCCCCTCCTTCCCTTCCCTTCCCTTCCTTTCCTTTCCCTGCCTGCCTGCCTGTCTGTCTGTCTGTGTGCTGGACTGCAGGGAAAAAGAAATCCGATCCCACCTCGCTCCAGAAAGGGGGTGTGAAGCTATCAGGCACAGTTAAATTGAAAACTCTTGTGGAAGTACTACAAAACAGCGGAGCCCTGAGTTTTGACTTGAAAAAGGTAAGGGATTAGACCCTAAAGTGGATCCAGCAAGAGAAGCAGGCTTTCAGAAAACTCAAGAAATGTGAGAATATGTTAACATGTCAAATTATAGCTCAGAAGCAGCTTGTACTTGTCTGCTTTATGAAGAAATATGACTTAGTAGCAGTGGCAGTGTTTATATAGAAGGCTTATTTCTCCTTATAACTGAAAAGGTAAAGCTCACTGAGATTTTTGTGTAATCATGTGATCTGTACTTTGGAGCCTAACCTGAACACGTTTTAATGTATTTGTTGTTGATTAAAATATAAATTTTATGCAAAAATAACTACAGCTTTTTTTGTTGTTGGAATTTTCTATCAAATTAACTTAAAAACTTGAGAATTTAATGCTAATTAAAATCAAAATTCAAATGAAGTAAAAGGTACCGCTTGTATTGTGGTCACTGATGGGATTTGCTCCTGAAATGTTACTTGACAACAGAGCATGCGCCCACTCAAGGTAGATGTTTATAGCGAGGACACTTCATCTCAAGCCTCTCTGGTCTGGTATATTCAGGTAGTGTGAATTATAAACAGCAAATAGCTCATAAAAATGATCATTGGGACCCCTGGTGGTGCTACTGCTTACAGTGACGACAATGATAAAAGGCAGCGAGTATACATAAAATACCTGTGAGATAGGTGGGCTCATTTCGGTGTAGTAGTCTATAAAAGAAGGTGATTTATGCTCATGCCAGTAGTTGTAAGAGGACTGCTTGTCTAGAGGGCGGTGTGGTAATGTGTTTATCCTTGTTATACTGGAACAAATATCTAATGCGGGAGATAGATCTCTGTTGGTGTCAGGTGCATGATTTAACATAGTCTGTACTTATACATTTTTTTACAGACACAACCAGCGTCATCATCGTTATCATCACAGAGGATAACTTTGTTAACATGCTGCTTCTTATTAGAACGGGTCTAGGGTGCGTGGTTCATTAAAATAAAATCAATAAAGAGAGGATGTCACACGTATGCTCTTGAACTTGAGCTAAATTTAAGTAAAAAAAGCTCACGGATACCTCACAAGGAGGTAATTCAATTACTGAGGGCCAGATTTAGTCTGTCAAATCAGTGACAGATGCATAATATTCCTTTTTACTGGGGGGAATGATCATGTTGGCTTTACACTCTGTGCCAGGAAAAACTGCATGCCGAGTCAGTTCTATAGGACAGCTTTACAAGTGACTGATTTACGCATAATTATTATGATTGGCACATGATTACATCAAATAATGTAGCTGTCTGGATTCATCACCTTAATAAATGAAAAAAACAGTCATGGCTGAGCTAGCTGTCTGAGAAACGTCCTGCAGGGATTTTAAATATCTTCCATCAGAGTAACATGCGTTCGGTGAATAATCTACCAGATGTGTCACCATAACGACAAAGAGACTCTGACTACAAGTCTTTATAGAGCTAAAAAAAAAAAAAGGCAAAAGATGCAGCTTTGACTTTCTTCTCGTGGACTTTGAAGAGTGATGTGCTCACTATACTTTAAATGGGAACACTTAATTGTATAGTATGTTTATAGAGGGCAGTGAAAAAATGTGATCTTTTGGAGGGGGTTAGTTTTAGATTGTAAAAATGGTCTATTAAGGGTTTGAGATGCAGTTCTGCACAAATTAAGTACAGAGAGAAACCAAAGGCATGCTGGAAGCACAGGCAGGGAGTTTTTCTCAGTGGTGGAGGAATGCTCAGGGAGGGACTACTGCAGAAGGCAGAGGAAATAGCTCTGTTGCCTTAAAGGGAGCTCTTAAGCTCAGAAAACAAACTATCACTTATTTTATAATTCCAGTAATCAGCAAACCTACAAAATCAAGGTAAGACACCGATTCGCTGTAATTTCCCTCTATTGCAGCTTTCGGCATTGACCTTGATCTTATTTTTTTGGTTTGTTTTAATTTTTATTAACTTTAGTAAAGCAGCTGTTAACATGTTTATTTCAAATGCTTCTCCGCCTACGTCTCCTGGCTCATTGCCTACAGCTCTGGTCTGCTGAGTCAAATGTCCACAAGGCCTTTTTTTTCCTTGCTAGATTGGTTGAAATCAAAAGTACTCTGAAATAAAAAAGAAAAAAAAGCAATCAAAACCACATGGTGCCAAACAGTTATGTGGGTTTTAAAGAGAATATTTCTATCCCACACTTGTTAAAAATTGCCCTTTCTGGTTCTGTCTATTTGTACATGAAAACAGTTTGGTAAACTTTAATTACATGTTAGGGAGTTGTCTCTGCATAGCAGCACATTGCCAAGTCTATGGAAGTCTTACACCCTTTATTATTTAATATAGACGAGAAGGCAAAACTCCTTTGTCTTTTTCTTTTAATTGAACTTCCTTTCTTGTGTTTTCTCCTGTGTGTTCACTTTAGATCTGACCAGGAGTGCCAGTTTGTCAGAGAAGGAGCTAAAGGAGGCTCGCGTCAAGAGTCAGATCATTGCTGCTCAGCTCACCGTTCCTTCCGATTCCAAGTCCAGGGGTGTGCAGCTCTTTAATCGGCGTAAGCAGAGAGTCAACGCCTTCACACTTGAGAGCTGTGGAGAAAGGTCAGAGGAGGACAGAGCTGAGAATGTGAAAACGAACCCCCCATCCAACAAACTGACATGGGCAGAGAGGAGCAGTGAGGAAAAGGACAGAGACTTAAACTTAAAGAACACAACCGCTGACAAGTTGGTCTTCTCGACACCTGCAAGAGTACGCTCAGTGGGAGATATCATGGATGAGCCGGCTAAGGATTTTCACAAAGAAGAAGACATTGATGACAGTGTTGTACAAGAGAGACACTTCCTCCCTGTCAGGGAGGAGCAAGAGCAAGAGGAAGAGGCACTACATCAAATTCATGAGGATCTAGAGGATGAGGCCAACCGTGAGCCTCTGCCAGGGAGTAAAACCACTGATGTCATAGTGTCAGTACGTGCTGAAGGAGAAGCAGAGATAAATGGGAGGCAAACAGGGCCAGATCCTGCTGGAAAGCTTCCTAATGGCTGTCACGGTGCCTCTGGTCCTGAGAAGGTGTCTGTGCCCACATCTAAGCAGACAAGCTCCTTCATCAATAGAACTGCCAGACCTTTCTTCTCTCCGCCCACAGTGCAGTCTCCGGAGACGGTCAGGCCTGTCATGGACATCCCCCCTCCTCCTTCCTACTCCACACCTCCTCTCCCTGCTTTTACTGTCCCCCAGCCTGTGGTGGCCTCACCTCTTCCTCCGCCTCCGTCATATCCCACACCACCTCTACCAGCTTTTACAAACCAGCCCCCACAGCCCTACTACTCCAGTCCACCTCCACTGTCTCCTGTCATGTCTCCTTCTTCTCCTCCGCCATCCCATTTCTCTGTTTCCCAGTATTCACAAATGCCCCATTATGGCCCTCCCACAGCCCCCAAACCCTCCACTTTTGTTCCTCAGCCATCCAGGGAGAGGAAGATGACAACACCAATCAAAACAGGAATACTTGAGGAGGGTGCTGCCAGGAGGGCAAATAAAAAGTCAATGTTCACATTCAAAGAGAAGCCAGTGGTTGCTCCAAACCCTGAGCTACTTTCTCTAGTGCAAGGGGTGGATGAAAGAAAGAAGCATGGACACAAATCTGTCCCCGAGCCAGGATCTGAAGAAGAGTTACTGGCTCTGGGTGCAGAAGCCTCCAACTTCCTCGCCAAGGAAGAGGACAGGGCAGAGGGAGCAAGAGCTCCAGAATGGGCCTCCTGTCTCAAGAGCTCAAGGACCCGACCGAGGGAAGAGCACCAACCAGAGCAGTCACTTACAAATGTGTCCGGAAAAGGTGCTGAACTGTTTGCTAAACGTCAGTCCAGGATGGAAAAATATGTGGTTGAGAATCAGAACACAGGCCAAATTAGATCTCCTTCTCCTACAATGTCTCTGCCACCATCTTGGGTTTACCCATCAAACATGCCTGGTAGGGTCAAAGCTATTGCTAAAAACTCTGACATGTGTGCTCAGCTTTCACAAAATCTCAAGGCCCAACAAGCAGTCAAGCAGAAACCAATGAAAAAACCTCCAGCACCAGAGCCAGTTCCAGAACTGCTGCCTTTGGAAAATGGTTGCTCCAAGATAGAGATGGACCTGTCAAGGCACCGGCCATACCAGCTTAACTCTTCTCTCTTCATCATTAACCCAGTCAAGGACCCCATCAGTACCCTACCCAAAGGAGCACCACAGGCCAGGAACCAGATCTCCACTCCAACTTTCTCCAGACAGACTTCCCTCCCTAACAATCCCCCCTTTCACTTTAGTGCCCAGTGCATGTCTCCTCAAATACCTCTCAGCCCTACAGGAGGACCAGATTATCCTTCAAATCCAGCATCTGGTCATCCGAGTATCAGCTCTCCAATGTCTGCTTTTTCTCCAGACAGGGTGTCCTCTCCCCGGTCATCAGTACAGGCACCAAGGCCCACATTTTCTGCCAAAAGGGCAGGGATTGCACCACAGGTGTGGAGACCCTCTTTGTACCGTTTTTAGAAAATGTGTTTAAAGAAGGATTGAATCTTTTTTTTAGATACTAAACACATGATTGCAGAAGTGATTTTAGTAGGGCTAAAATTTACAGTTCACTGCACTGCCTGTTTAACGTGTGCCTTCTTCTTTTTCTTGTGCCTCTTATTACTATCATCCCACACATTGTGGAGAATTTCTGTGTCTCTTCGACATTATGTAATATCTTCACTGAACTACTGAAAGATTAACAATTTTAAGCCATGGCTATCTGTATCTTATCTTCTGTTCATATTTTTTTCTTTTCTGTCAGTAAAAAAACCCCAAACACTGGTAATTATCCTCCGAAAATGTAAAATGTGCCTCAGCGTAATGAAAATCAACTGCCATTCCCAAAGCTGCAATGCACATCAGCACTCAAGAACGTCCATTTTCAGCACATTTTAAAATATGATGAGAAACAGCCTCGCACTTTTTCCACTGGGCACCCGGGTGATGCTGCTTCACAAAGCACTTTAACAGATGGTCTAGCATCTGCTTTATGATCTACGATTTGCAATTTAATGCCGTTTACTGACACGAAAGTTGCAGCAAGAGAACTCCTTTTATGTCTTTATGCCTTCATGTTAATTTACTGTGCTTTTCAGCCTGCTCTACTTAACTATATGGTGTGTGCCTGAATTCTTTGGTGTGTCAAATCTGCCTTCTATATATATATATATATTTTTTTGTTTTGTTTGTTTGTTTTTCATGACTTGAAGCAGTAATTCCGTCATCAAACGCTGTTGTTTCAGTGTACAGGGACTGTGTCTGTTTCATTTCATAAACCTTGACTTGCTGCTCTTTTCCGTCTGTTCTATCTGGTTGTTTTATGTACGACTGAACCTTTTCTTCCTCTGATTAAAGCTTCATGCTAACACACTACACGGATTCCTTTCTGACTTTTTTCCCCTCATTTCCTGACTTCACTGGCTTTTTCCAATGTTAATTGTTTGTCACTTTCACTTTTTTGCCTTTTAAGCAATCACTGGAAACACACTAATAAAATTTATACCTCCTTGAAGTACACATATAGCTTGCGGCGGGGGGGCAGATCTATTTTGTTACACAGCGTGTGACATTTAGAGTTCTGGGGAAAAAAACTGAAGCTTTCCATTACAAGATGTTTTTTTTCCCCCATAACAATTTGAGTTATGCGTATTCATGTTAAGGCCTGAACTCTGCCCTGGCTGGCCTTGAGGGGGTCAGAAATTTAGACAAATGCTATGACTCCTGACCTGGGCCTTGTTTTCTTTCAAAGTAGCCTTAAACTTTTGAAATATGACCATTAACATTCGTCTTACTAGACCATAGCTTCTCGGGAAGGTGATCCTAGCAGGTCAGTTTCATCATAATATCATACTGAGTGGGAGTATTCCCTAATTAGAATAGACATAAGATGGATGCGAGCTTTGCTTCTGTCAGGTAACTTCATATCTCTGCAAAGGTTATCCTCTATGGGAAAGCCAGATGACAGTAACCTGAGAGAGACACTTAAGACAGGGCCTGTGTGTGCTGGTAGCCAGGGGAGGCTGAAGAAACACATACAGAAGGAGGGAGTGCACAAACATAACCTGAATGCTGCTGAGGCACAGGCTGGGCACATTTTTATCATCACAGATTCACTTATTAAGATTATTTGGTTGATCTTCTGGGTGTGCTCTGGAAAGTTTCATTTGAATAGACAACACATCCTGACATAGTTTAACTAAAAACCTTTTATATTCATTTACTTATCCCCATGCTTAACAATACTATAATCTAACCTTTTGTGTATTTATGTGCTGTGTTTTTGAATATATGTTTCTAAGAGATTAAAGAAACACTTGTCCTGATCCAACAGACACCAAAGGAGTCCAACCCTGCTGAAGTTCCCAGTGAGACACCTACACCAACCAGGACACCTAACCTCACAGGCAGCCCGGGCGGCCCAGCTACTGGAAGCTGGACTTCAAGCCTGCAAACAAGCCCACCACCCCTCACTAGCTCCATCCGTTCTGTCACGTCCCCTGTATCGTTTCGTAATAATTCAAGATGCCAATCGCCTATGAGCACTCAGAATATCCTGCTTTCTACAGTTACCTCCACTTCCACATCTAGACCCTCACAAACATCTACAGCCACCTTTCCACGCTCTCCTCCTTGGGGTTCAAGATGTCAGTCCCCAGTGGTCAGCCAGTCCGCGATCATTTCCCCGATTCTTGCTTCCAAAACTTCTACATCTCCTTCTCCTCTTTCTCCTCCTTGGGGTGTAAGGTGCCAGTCCCCAATGGGGAGCCAGAACAACAAGCCCTCCACTGGTTTGTCATTTCCTTCATCTAAACCTCCCCAATCATCTACAGCGACTTCACCACACACACCTCCCTGGGGATCTAGATGCCAGTCTCCAGCGGTGAATACCCAGCCTTCCACTAGCTCCTCAGTTCCTACAACTGGACCTTCCAAAAGGAATATATCCACCCCTCCTCCTTGGGGATCAAGATGCCAATCACCATTAGTAAGTCAGAAGGTCCAGTCCTCTAGTGTCTTAGTTTCCACATCCAGACCATCCCAGACATCCACAGTCACATCTCCTGTCTCTCCTCCATGGGGCTCACGTTCTCAGTCTCCTTCACACTTTCAAACCAGTTTCTCTCTCTCTATCACTAAACCTCTGTACACATCCTCCATCACCTCTCCTGTTTCCCTGCCCAAAGACAGTCGCTGCATGTCTCCCACAGTTAACAACTTGGACTCTAAAGCCAACCATCGCCTGCTGGCCAAAAATATCATCAACGCAGCCAAACGTAAAAACAGCCCTTCTCCTGGTGCACTAAGCGGTCACAGTCTTCCCATCTCATCTCTGGGCTACGACGGTCAAAAACCACCCGTCAACCTCTTCCAGTCACGGTCACTGGGGGCACAGTCTCCTACTTTCACCAGCCCTCCCCCAACTCCAACTCAGAGAATCTGCTCTCCTGTGCGTCTCTACAACACTCGCTCCCTGACCGACTCTGACGCCTCTGTTGAATCCGAAGACTCAGGCCTCCGCTCGCCCGGCCTCCACTCCTACAACACTTGTCCCCGTGGCTGGGGCGGCAGCCTGAGGGTGAAACGAAGCACCATCTCCACTGACCTGTGAGGGTGTTATTGGGTGTTGACAAAAGCACAATTTCAGATTTCATAGAGTTTTGTGGAAGTAGATCACCAAGTAACTGAGTTTCTAGAGACATTTCATCAGTCTATTGTTAGATAAGTACTACATAAGTAACTTTGATTGCAGATCCTATAATGGTATATGTTGTATTGAGGTAGTTTATAGTATTTCATATGGCTCACATTCATAGTATGGCCTGACAAGAACAAGCTTTTTACACAACACAGTTGCTGTGGCTTGTATGCTTCTTACACGCCAAAAAAGGTGCAAAAGACTCAAAATAACCAAAAATATTTCAATACATATTGTACTTTTTTTACACTTTCACAACAAACATACAGAATCTTCTCTGTCGATACTGTGTTTGAAAAGTGTTTGAAGAAAAAGTATCAGTTTTAAACTTCATTAATGAACTATTGTTATGATGCAAGTAGAAAATTGGGGTTGAGACTTAAAAATGTTGAAGCGTAAGGAAATGAGTAACATGTAAATATACCCCTCAAGTGAGTTTATAATGCTTTGGCTGAGGCATGACCAAGCAGTGAATTGATAAAATGACAACTGATTTAGACAGTACCAATTATGATGGGTTTCCTTCCCTTTTCCATGACAAAACACAGCGGTAGATAGGTAGCACACATGTTTATTACCAGCTGTAACCACTGCAAAGTAAGTAAAATGCATAAATATCACAGTGCAATAATGAGTTTAGCACAGCGTATAGACGTTGCTCTGATTTGCTGAAATGAATGTAAGCTTTATAGACAGACTGACAAAGAATGACAGAAAAAAAGGGAATGTTAAATACAAAGACTTATGTGGAGGTAAGACAGGGCATTGATACAACTGTTCAATCAAACACTGTTTCCAAGTTCCAAGAAAGATGTCAAAATTGTTGTATTTTTTGTTTCTTTTGCTGTTGTTGACAGAAAAACGGTTGATTAAGGTTTGAGACAAGGACTGGATTAAAATTTAGATATTTCACTAAGAGCCTGTTAAGAGCCTGAGAGGTTCAGAAGTAAAAGTGGATGTCTCACAAGTGTCCGTGTTAAGCTTTTTTTGGGGAGGAGGAAAAAAAGATTTGAAGAATGTTGTTCGTTGTAAAGTGATTGTCAGAAGATTATTGGAGGACCAGTATGTATTTGAAATGCATATAAAAATCAAATGTATGCTCTCGTTCACTTTTATTGTTTCTCTTTGTACTTGATTTGCACTTCTTTTCATTCCATTTCAGCGGCTAAGAAGGGGTTGTTTAAAAACTGATTGCTCTGAGAAGTGTCACTCAAAATGTTACCTTGCAAACACTTGTATACTGTAAAAAAATAAAATAGCCCACAGCTGGAGAATGCAATATGTTGACATGATGATGGTGGCACTTAGCTGCAAACATAACTGCTGCCAGAACGAGCTTTATGTTTCAAGCGTGGAAGCATATTACCCCACCTTCTCAAGTCGTGCGCTAGCACAACAGATCATTCCTTCATTCCCTGACACGCAGGCCAAAAGCATCAGCACATTTCTAAATATTTACCCTGTGTGTGTCTTTTGAGTGACAGGGACTCCTGCTACACAGTGACCCAGCTCCTTCAGCAGGATTAGGCCTATCACTGTCACGGCTTGAGTTCAACCTGGGTAACCTCTAGGTGGACTGCAGACGTTCTCAGACTTCAACAAGAATCATTATAGTTTTGAATTTGAAAGCAGGGTTTTTTTTGGGAGGGATTTGGGAAGGGGGTGGTTGATTGCATGCCTGCATTTTATAACCCATGTTGCATAACTGTATGATCTTTGAATGATTTTATGCAGAATAAAAACAATGCCACACTAGATTAAATATTTTCACTTTGTATTTATTATTGCCTTTTATATAAACCTAACCCTAATGAGGAATATAACTGAAAATAACCCATTGTGGCCAACTTGTACATGGAAGAAGTGGAAAAGAGGGCTCTGTTATCCTACCCTGGAACACCACCAAGTCATTGGTTCAAGTATGTGGATGACACCTGGGTGAAAATCGAATCTCAG
>VVHJ01052056.1:0-11384 GCA_015107715.1 Tylochromis polylepis | reverse complement strand
TCTGGGATTTATGTTAACATTTAAAACGAGTGAGCAAAATGACTGATGAGATGTTTGATTAAGGAGTGAAAATGTAATGTAAATGTCTTTGGTTCTTTTTTTGGTCTGCTCAATCCAATTCATCTATATCTATATATCTATATCTATATATCTATATCTATATATCTATATATATATCTATATATATATCTATATATATCTCTATATATCTATATATATATATCTATATATCTATATATATCTATATCTATATATCTATATATCTATATAGATATCTATATATATCTATATCTATATATCTATATCTATATCTATATATCTATCTATCTCTATATATCTATATCTCTATCTATCTCTATATATCTATATCTCTATCTATCTCTATATATCTATATCTCTATCTATCTCTATATATCTATCTATCTCTATATATCTATCTATCTATCTATCTATCTATCTATCTATCTATCTATCTATCTATATATATATATATATATATATGGGAGCCCAGGTATATTTGCTATTTTCATTTTTTTTCTTTATACATTGATGATCACCTTGTTCTTATTTGGAAAGCAGAACTGCTGCTAACCAGCTGTACTGAATGAGCCCTTCCTGTCTTGTGTTTACTCTTTGACCAACACATTTTAGTTATATTACTTTTTCCACACGTGTTGCCTACAGTCTGAGGCACAAATGAGAATACAATCTTTAATTTCTTGTGAGATCCTCATGTGCATTTGTTGTTTGCTGAAGCCTTCAGTTCCACTAACAGCGTGTGCACTTCAGCGGCTTTTGATTATTCAGTACTGTTAAATAAAATCTTGTGTAAGTGTACCGTTGCTGGGAGCGGTCTGTTGGCTGGTGAGGTCATGTGACGTCAAATGAACAAAAGTTTTGGAATGCAGAACTCTTACATACAGGAAATGTCGAAATATCTTGTTTTTCTTTCACTTGACATTTGCATTAGGTATTTGGTTATTTTGTGTTTGATTGTGTAAGTTAAAACAACTATTAAACTAACTATAATTTGTTAGCATTTTTGTGTCAAAGTCAGTCTGATCAGGCACTGCAAAGTTCCCCTCTGTTTCTTGTCTGTTGGGTCTGTTTTGATCAGCCGGGTCTGAGTTTATTTTGCTAGAGTGTTATGTTACGCTGGCATTTTAACTTGAGTGTAGTTCTGTTTATTTGACCTTCTTCAAGATCCCAGAACAATTATCAGACTTTTTCAAAGTTTCTTTATAAACATTTTTTGAGTTAAATAAAATATATTTGCTTTAAGACCTCATTATGCTTGTCGTGCCTAGCCAGCTCAATCCCTCGGTGACGGGCAGAACAGCGACTACCCTCTCCAGTTGCACTCCAAGGTGGAGTCTGAGCCTGTCCACCTAACAAGAGATTTGCTGGACAGGCAGCTGCATATGTTGTTTACTTATTTATTTGCAATTAAAATACCTGCTGAGGAGTGTCTAAAAAAATAAAGAGGTATAATTTTATAATCCTTTTAAGCATGGGTGTACCTGCTTTCACACGCACTAATGTGTACACAAATGCACACTGCCAAAAACATAGTTTAATTCTGTGGGAGGAATGAGTTCGCAGAGATATAGGAAAAAGAGTTAGAATATCGCACCTTTTAAGATTCACAATGGTTTAGTTTCACAGTGAAAGAGTATAATGGCCAAGATGGGCAGCAGTTTAGTCAAATACACATAATTTTGTGCACAAGACACAAAATAAGTTTAAATAAATACACAAGATCAAGATTTTAATGCAAAACACCCAGATTTTAAACTTCACAATTAAAAACGTGTTAATAAAGTCAGAAAGGGTTAACTGTCACAGTTGTCTTAGGCCAAACAGAGAAAATAATAAAAGACCAACAATTGCGTTGTAAATAAGAATATACCAGTGGAACAGCACATGAACAGAGCTTCTAGTCGAAACCTTTCCTCTAAACTGCTATCACGCAACTCTTGTTTTCTTAAAATGCAGAACATCACAAATACAAAATATGTAAACAGGAGCTTACCCAGCTGTTCTTGCGTCCAGCATAAATCTCCATGTTGCGGCCGTAGTTGGGGTCTTCCAGCAGGCTGTCATACTCAAAGAGCAGTCTGGAGCTCTCACGCAGACGCAGGCACTGGTAGTGATGGTACTGCTGGATGAGCTCCTTCACCAGCTGGAGCAGACATTCAGGATCCCCAGCATCCCAGTGGACCAAGTGCTGAAGCAGACACCAGAGATGGTATGTCAGGAAAGATATTAGACAGCCCATCCATCAACAAGTCCATGTTCACATGTGAAGTCTGTAGTCTAAATATAGGCAATTTTCTTCATGCAAATATTTAAAATGTGTTTCTTTTGTAATACAAATGATTGAAAATTATTGTTAATGGCATTCAGTAATTTTTGAAAATCTTTCATAGATAAAGGAATCAGTAAAAGTATCATGATCACAAATAGGGCTATTTAAAAAACAATTCCTGAATAAAACATAATGGGGTGATAAATGACCCCAATCTGACCATTTTAGTTGCTAAAACAACTTAGTTGCTTGAGACCGTCAGAGCAACTGAGCAAACAGCCATGCCTCATACTGCTGTGGAAATAATGTACAAAGTCCAAATATAATAATAATAATAATAACAACAACTTAGATTTGTATAGTGCCTTTCAAGAAACCCAAATAAAAGTGAGACTGTAGAGGATGAAAGGACCAAACAAGGGACTTTCATCCATGTTTAATGGGAAACCAAAAGTAAATGTGGAATTATTATTTTTTGACAAAAAAATCTTTCATTTTCAGTCATTTAAAGAAAACGTCTGTTGTCAAAGACAGTTTGGTTAAGGTGTTTTTCCTGTGTTGCAAAGCTTGCAGATCACAAAAACTTTAAAACTGTAGAATGTGGTCTTTTCATTTAAGAAAAATAAAAAATAAAAATCAAACATAGAAAAACAAGACAACAAAAGGTTTTGTCTACAGGTAACCTTACCTATTTACCATTACCTTGGGATAACACATTGTGTTGTTTCTTAAACAGAAATAATAAGAAAACACAGACTTCTTAGATAACCCAGATGTTTTGCCTCTATACTATGTAGACATGTAATGCTTAGGAGTATAGTCGCCACCCAAACTCCAATTCTGAGTCAGCAAAAACTCTGACAAGGCATAAGAATGTAAGTCTTTATCCTCATATCCGTCATATTCCATCTGCACACTCCTCGAATATATCAGCAATGTAGTTCTTGGGAATGTGATAACCTGTCGGAAAATGATGGACTACACTATAGGTTATTTTGCAAGGAACAATCTTGGAATGCATCAGCTAGTGTGCTCAGTCTTCTCTCTCTGAAGGCTAACAGGAAATATTTTGGAGCTCATGGTATTACAAGGATATATAGAAGTGGACATCTAGTTTAATCCCCATTTGGGGTGAAGTATTGCTGTCAGCTAATTTCCAGTTTTAGCAACATATTGCAAATTGGTTACAACAGTGTAAAATATTGGGCCCCAACTGAAAATAGTTGCATAGAGATAGAAAATAATGCTATTTGTAGCAGTAAAGACAGACCTTAAGAACATGATAGTGGGGAAAAAATGGTTCATCTTGGAAAAAGGTTAGTTGCCGAATTCTGAACAGCCTACTTCCCATTACAATATGAGGAGGAAAGGGTTGTGCTAAAGGATGTCCTGTGGCCACATTTAAACTGATATGGAAAAGTACCGAGTCTGAACTGATGTACGTGCCACATTTCTGACCTCTGTTGCCACAATGATTTAAGATTTTGGATAACAAGGCAGTTTGTATTGTCAGGATGCATACAAGAGCCCAACCACTCAATTTACTTATCTGATTTTATTACAGCGATAAAATATCTGGTGTTTGAATAAATTAGATTTAGTGCACTGTACATGTCTAAATGCTCTGTCGCGAATCTCTCTTTCACCAATCTCAGTTTTAGTTATCACAAGCAGAACTTGACCCTTTGGGACCAATATGCAAATTTACAGGATGGAACTACAACCATCTGCCACACGTGAGTGAGCAGAACCAACCAAACATGACCGACTGGTCCAATTCTACCAAATAAAATAAAATAAATCGCCCTTTTCTCCCCCTCACTCTGAAAAAGAACCCAATCACTGATGCGCAATAAAATAATTAGAATTAATGTGAACAACACAGTGTAAAAAATAAACAGCAGAAAACATGTCAGGTCTAATCAAGACAAATGGATGGCTGCGCTCTTGACAATGAATGTTGTGAGAGCTTTAGAACAGAGATGCAAATCAAGACCAAAGCAAAGAAAAATAAATTACTGATTTAATGAGTCTATCTCATTGTCTGGACTGGAAAAGGCTGTGGTGTGTTTAAAGAGATTCAAATGATAATTTAAAATTGCTCTTTGACGAGCAGCCATTTGCCACTTCTAGTTTTTACAGAACTGCTGCCTTGTTCACAATCATCCAAGGTCTAGATTAGATACAAGTCATTTTGGAAAAGGTAAGATTAAATCTGCCAGTGGGGAAACTTTTTCTCCCCGAAATATTTAACATGCAGACGTTGAGGAGGGGAGGGAAAGGGGTCGAATGAGCATTTTGGTTTAAGGATGATAGCCGTCTTGTGCAGCCCCCTGGTCCTGAAAAGTGAAAGTGAGTCTCCATTCTGAAACTCATTCTCATTCTGAAAGTCAAATACTGCTGGCAGATTCAAACTGTGAATAAGTCAGAACCAAGTAACGCAACCTGATGACATAACTACACTGGCCCAAGTAAATGTGAAACTTCCCCTACCTAAATGATGAGCAAGCTGGAAAAGGATGCCGTTTAAGTCAGCACTGAGTAGGTGGAAGGATTAATAGGTGCTGGGAATGCCGTAACCGTTAATATGCATTATATTAAGGTGTCAGAATCAGGATCTATTTGACTTGCATTAGCTTGCCTCCTCAACTGTCTCCCTCCCTCCTGGCAGTCCAATGGAGAAGGCTTTCATTGTTTCAGAGCAAACCACAGCCCCTTTTTGTCAAGGAAGGAGGAATGGCAAGGGCAGGCTAAACAGAGACAGTGACCTCATCGTCCTGACCCACCAGTGGTTACCAGCAATGCCGGGATTCCCGAAATAAGGGGGAGATGAAAACAAGGATGGGCATTGTCCAAAAGAAGCAGTCAGTGCCTTGGGGTAGGAGGGAGCTGAAACCGAGGAGAGACTGAGGAAGTGCTGTGTCAGGATTGTGACACAGAATATCAGCGAAGCTCCACTGAGAAGGGCGAGAGGCAGGGAGGAGGGATAGGGGGTGAGAGGGGGTAGGGAGAGAGGAAAAAAAAAAGAAGGTTCCAGAGCTCAGACAAGCAGTCTAAGGCCAAAGAAACTGGACTGAACCTAGGAATTTATACTCCCTGTGATATGTAATAATAAACATGTGAAGTAAACTCAGTGAGAGCTGCAGTAAAGTATTTTTTAATCAGTCTTAAAATTAGACAGCTGTGATGGACATGCCACAGAACTGCTGCTGAGAAAAAGCAAAAGAATAAAACAGGCTATTTCACAGAAACACTCCCTCAGTAATTACAGTTAAGGTGCCCTCAAGCTTAGTACTTAACCTCTCCTTCAGTGGAGCTATTCATTGGCCAATGACACAAGGGCTGAGCTTCTGTTGGGTGGCTCCCAGGTAAAAGAGATTGCTGCTGAAAACGTTGACTTTGCCCTGCATAAAGCTGCTCTGTGCTCAGGCATTCGTTTACCTGGTTTTGTAGGGAACACTCGAAAGGGAAAGTGATCATGGATACTACAAAGCTGCTACAGTTAATATTGTGAATAGCCGTCTCAAATTCTATCTGCCTCACCCCAAATGGTCACGGCACATTGCCGTGCCTCAATGAACCTAGCTCTGCTGGAGGTTTCTTCTTTTCAAAAGGAAGTTTTTCCTTCCCACTGTTGCCAAAGTGCTTGCTCATAATATGATCATATGATTGTTGGGGTTTTCTGTCTTCTTTGTATTATTGTAGGGTCTTTAACTTACAATATAGAGAGCCTACTGGCAACTGTTGTTGTGATTTCTGTACAAAATTTGGTGCTCATAAAGCCTAACAGTGTTCCAACACATGCACTTTGAACGTTTTGAGCGAATCACTTCAGGTTTTTGTTTATAGTTGCCCTTTTGCACACAATCATTTAATGCCCAGTCAGACTGACTCGGATGTTTGTGTTCACACAAGCAGCTCCGCCTGGTGTGCATGTGTGAAAACCATAGAAAGTATATAAAAGATGAATATAGCAACCTGGACATTGCACATTGGTTTGTAAAGTCCCAGTGTGGAGCCTCAGGCTGAGCATTATTGCAGTGGGCATCTCTGTTTTTTGAACCCAGATATCACAAGCGAGGTGTAGATGTGACTGAGAAACTGAGGGACACTGCATTCTGAATTCTAAAGCATACACTGCTCCTTTTTTGACTCCAGTGGGGACCATAATTTGCAAAATGAGCACTTGAAACTGGTGATTGAAGCCAATAACTTCATCAGAAAAGTGTTTACCAAAGTCGCAAATCAAGGAAGCAGAGAACTATTTTCCCATAGATTTCTAAACAACCAGATATAGTTTTTCCATCCAGAGGATTCATCCTCTGATGAAGTTTTCTGGAAGTTATGTCCATCTTCTAACCTTACAAAACACATTGAAAGATGCTAAGCTATTTCACTGGTGACCACGCTGCTTTGTTACACATTTCATTAGAGTCGAATGTCAAGGGATCACCAATTTCAGTGGCAAACCTTTCAGTTGATGCTTCATAAAAGCTTTGAGCTGCTGGTGGTGCAAAGGAATACTCAGGGGATCTAAACATTATATTCTTATGTTCTGGGGAATATCTGTAGCATATTTTAATGCATTCTGTCTACTTTTATCAAGATTTTTCACATTCATGGTACTCAAAAGCTCACCAAAAAAAGGAGTAGTATCCAGGCAGTGAGCATAAATGTACTTAACTGAGGTGCTATAGTTCAGATAATTTAGACTGAATCAAAGTGTTAGACTAACTTATGGTATGACCAACAAAACATCCAGCACTGCTTCTGAACCAGGTTGTTAGGGCGGCTAAAAAATGTATAGTTAAAAACAGCGAGTGCACTTGTCTTTGTCTCATATTGTTCGAATGTTCTGACTTTGAGTTAACAAGGTAGAGCTTGAATGCTGCAGAAAAACATTGGTCAAACATAGAAGCAGGCAGAATGAAAAGCACTGAGCCAAAAAGCAATGTTCATGTGTTGCAATGTGTGCGTGTCTGTGTGTGTAGACATGCGAGTCTGTACAGACTCTTCACTGAATTGATTTTACACGCTCTGCTGAAGGCTGTGTGTGCCAAAAGAAATCTATGTGTATTTTTTTTTTTTTCATGAATAGGATAAGCCCTGCGGAAAATGTACAGATTTGATACATGGAAAAAAAAACAAAAAGATGCAATAGTCACAATCTAGGCTATTTGAAAGCTAAGATTGAACATTTGATGAGATGAAGTGGGGAAAAAAATCCATCTATATGCCCTCTAGATCAGTCTGTATGGAAGTCACACATCTTTCTTAGGGCTTTAACCACAGGGGGTAGCTATCATGGTCTCAACAATAGTCCCCAGTTCAATCTGGACCTTATAATCCAATTACTTTGTCACAACACAGTGGCTAAACCTGTGTCAAAAGATTAAGCCTAACCTTGGCTGATGATAAAACCAGTCACCTTTAATAAATAAAAACTGATACCTTCCATTTTTGAAAAGAGCTCATATCTGTAAGGGAAGCAATTCATAATCGTATTACCTTAAGATATTAGGATTTGATTCAATATCAATGTTAAAAACTGCAGATTAAAAATATATTGGATTAGCATTAGGATTTAGCATTTTGGAGGTATTCATGTGTCAGCGTGTCCAAGTCAATGCTGAAAATACAGTCAAAATAGCTTAGACATAAATATTATAGAACACTACGCCTTTTAAAAGAAAATGCTACTTCTCTCTGCCTATTGATTAATTTACTCAAATTACAGCTTGTTAAATTAAACAGGCAGTGTGTGGCTTTACGCATGAAAAAAAAAAAATGAAAAGAACAGCTTGTCCTTAAAAGTAAATCAAAGAAAACAGTCCATAAAGAGAACTTGCAATCCACTGGGCCTAGTTCTAAAATAGTTGCTCCGCAAACGGAGCTTATGTTCTCTGAACTCTAACGTCTCAGCAGGAGGACCAGTAACTTTGATCTCTCTGGCAAAGAACAGTAATTTGTGAAAGTTTCAAATATAGTATCAGATACATTTATCAGGCTTCCACAGTCAACCAGGCAGCACTTAAACAAAAAATAAGATAAAAGTCAATTTTCCTGCAATGTCAACAAGCACACTAATGCTTCGGTATTGTGGCCTTCATCAGAGCAAGGTTGTAACATAAGCATGGTTGGACAGTCGTGGCTATGATAAATTCTTGCTATAAATCTATTTGTCAACTTTTTGACAGGCTGCCTTGTTACCTGTGAAACTTGATGATTTTGGTTTAGTATCTGAAGAACTGAGGGCCCAGTGAATCAACTTTGACTTCCAATAACAATCTATCCACAGCATTATGGAAACCAACAAGTTTTAAGAGCTGAGTGAATGATTGGCCGGGACCAGAATTATATGATTTCTGGTTTTTGGCTTGAATCAGTGACTGGCCATTCAGTCTCACGTATATCCACTTATGGGCCAGTCCTTTTCATTAATGTCCAACATGCGCAGAGCAGCGCAGGAAATAGTCACATGCAGACTTTTGCTAAATATTTGTAACAACAGACATAATTATACACTTAAAACAGCTAATAAAAACAAAAGTAATGTCCATATCCAAGCTGGAGACTGCACCACTATTTTCCTCCTCTGACACACGAACTGTAATCAACAGACCGTAACAGGAGTGCAAGAACCGATAGTGTATTGTAAGTCATTTTCAGTTAATTACCTTTTTTCTTGTACCTCTCTCAGTAGGAGAACATAGTGTAACTTAATGCAGGTTGGGGGAAAGTGTGAAGTTCAGTCATTTCTTTCATTATAAAAATAAAATTCTGCATTGAATAAAAGTTGATTTTTGTCTATATATGGCAAACAAGACATTTGGAATGTGGAATAATCAGTTTAAGCAGGTCAAATTTACAAAAAAATAAAAAATCTGAATCGGCTAATAAAATTGCAACCGGCACTGCCAACACTGACATCAATTTTCTGCTTTCTGTACTACCCATAAATTATACTTTAATACTTCCAAGCTCACAAAAAAAAGCTTTTCTCATGTTTTCCTGCTTCTATTGACTGTAGACAGATGACTGTACGGTTACAAAACAGTCAAGCAAATGCTATCCATTTGATTAAGATTAATTTGAGCACACTTTTACTTTTCAAGCCCTAATGTTTACAGCTAATTTCCCAATCTTAGAACAAAAAAATATATATATCATCTGATAAAATCCTGGTTCACACGCAGTGCCTGACTGCAAAGTCTGAAGTCTGAGCTAAAATGAATTCTTTCAGAAATGGGGGCAAAGGAAGTACTGTAGGAATATACAGTATTAAAAACTAGTGTGTTTTTTTTTTAACATTTAAAGCATGCAAATCAGTTCTAGTAGCCCCCAATAATCTGAGCCTTTAAAAGGGCCAGTTCACCAAATGTTAGATGTTAAAAAAAGTTCTCCCTGGTGAGAAAATTGGAAATAATTTGGCTGATAAGAAGGACTCTAAAACTATAACTCACATGTAATACTGAGAATCACTATTTTTTTTATACTTTTATACTACCCAACTAAATTCAGTGTAGGAAAACACTTATTTTTTGTCATACACTGAAGCCCCATTCTTAGCTAGGAAACCTCCTGTTTTCATCTTAATTTATCTAGCAATTTAAATAAAACTCACGTATAAAAACTCTAGTGTCAGGCTCCATCTTATGCTGCACCTTACAAGCTGGGTTGTAACAAATTACTCAAGAGAAACAACATAGTTCATATACTAGCAGCAATAGGAGTAGATCTGCCTATGTAGCACAGTACATATGTTGAGCATAAGGAAAGAACTCAACAAAAAATAAGTGTTTTCCTTTAAGAACAAAATGTGCACCTAAATTGGGCATCTTCACACTGAATAGACCCAAGTTGACAGAATTATGTCTTCCTGTGCCATCCGTCTGTACCATCTTCGATCCAATATTTATCTTAGGCCAATGAGAGAGGGACTGGCATCTGAAAATGCAAGATAATTATATAGGCCAAGAGAAGATATTTGTTTTTACGTCTTAAATGTGATTTTTATAGATGCTGGCAACCTGATCCAATAAATCGCTGTAGACTTGAAAGTGTGAGGCATTAAAAAACTCCCAAGTATTAAATTAATCTCTGTTAGTCGCTAATTCAAGTGTGGGCTCACACCCTGTTTCGCCCCCGGAGAGTGCCAAGTGTAAGATCATGCTAAATTGCTCTTGTCATGTGTTGAAGACACTTGGCATTCTCAGCCCAGTGTATTTTCCTTCACTGTGATCTGTGCGGTTTGTGTCCAACACAGAGCAACTTGTTGACAGAAATAGCACTTTTCTGACTACTTTTAATGTGGTTCACCAATCCACCGTGAGGGCTGAGAGCACTGTCCCATCTAAGTCTTGGCATTTGTTTCATACATCAGCTAGTGTTTAGGAATTGCCAGCACCCCTTTCCCTCATCAGTCTCTGGTTGCAAACAATACCCTGCACATGAAAAGCATTCCCAGACCTGTCAGTGCCGATAATAAACTCCAATAAAAGCTGGAACCCATTATTCCCTAAAGCAGGAAGGAAGCGGGAGCAACAGTTGGTACACTATGCACAGGTTGACATAATGTAGCTTTATGGGCCATCTGAGGTTCTTTGTTAAAACAGTAACAGGGGACGAGTTGGAGCAGCAGATAGGAAGCGCTCATCAATGCTTGGCATGCAGTATTACCAGAGGGTAACGTGACGCTGTGAATGTTTCCTTTTCCTAGATGGGAGAACACTTAGATTGGCTTCACACTCCATTTTTTTGTGGGAGTTGTCCTGATACAATGCTTCATTGTGTAAGTCCTCATCTTCTCTCAGGAGTCTTAATTTGTTGGCGGCAGTAAACATCACTGTGAACATGTATAAAATATTTCATCTAAAACAAGGAAAATTACTGACCAGTGAGCCAAAGCATTACAGGATGATGAATGAGAACCTTCACAGACATATTACAGGATAATGTTTGTGTAAATGTTTCTTATTGTTATTAAATAAGGTGAAAAGACTAAAACCAAGGCTCATCTCTTCTGCACTTTTCCACTGAGCACAAAAGTAAGATGTAAATCTTTCAAAATAGGTAC
>VVHJ01052055.1:7432-21518 GCA_015107715.1 Tylochromis polylepis | reverse complement strand
TTTTTCAGTGTCTGTGTGTCTTATCTTTTCATTTCCTCTCTCCATTTTTGGTCAAATCCTTGAAACACACTATAACCTACAAAGCATTTTAAGTTATTTGAAACAGAAAGGCCTTAATAAAATAAAAATTACACTTGTTGTGAAATAACATAAGCTTCAGTGTTGCACACACATCTGTTAAGAAGAAGCAGAGAGCCTCTATTTTTTTCATGCATTTCAGGCGCACACAGAATTCTAACTTTGACTGGTTTAAAAGTAAGATTAAATTTAGGTCAGTAGCCATTCAGTGGACCTCTGCTGGGGGACCTGTGTCCCACACCCCCACCCATCACCCAACTGTCAATCAAAGTAAGCGCCTACTGCTGAGCAACAAAGAGGCAAACTGAATAGGCATTTCAGTGTGTATGTGAAGTCTCTGTAGTGTAATGATTAAAGTGCATTTGAAAGTGAGCATATTATCATCACTGTGTGCATTCACATCAGTTTTGTGTATATGGGCTTCTCTAAAAAGATCCGGTATGTTAAGGAGCTATTATTACTCTGAGGATCCTATATTTCTTCCTGAGTGTTAGTCTGTGTGTGCATTTTATTTCTGTGTGAAAATCTCTGCAGGTAAAGAGGATGGCAAGACATGTAAGCGCGTGGCCATTCGGACTACCATTAGAAAAGATGACTGCAGGAGCAATGCACCGGTGAGAGAGAAAAGAGACATTCAATTGTGAAAATGAGGAGGAGTCTGTGAAAACAGAATTTTAAATACATCTTAGTAATTGTGGTTGTGTTTTGTTTAGTTAAAATACGTTTTTCCTCTCGCAGGTTACAGTGTATTCCTGCGACGGGAAATGTCCGTCAGCCACCATATTCAACTTTAACATCAACAGTCATGCCAGATTCTGTAAATGCTGCCGTGAGAGTGGACTGCAAACCCGCTCCGTCACACTCTACTGCTCTCGCAATGCCACAGTCGTGGAGTACAACTTCCAAGAGCCTCTGGACTGTTCGTGCCAGTGGAACTAAAAACAACTGAATGAGAGCAAGACAAGTGAAGAGAATGTCTAAATAACAGGGTGGGGTAGGGGGATATCTAAATATTGTTTTACTAATGGACAAACATGAAAACCAGCCATGTCTTTTTTTTGTCGTTGTCTTAATACACTTTACAACACTGACTTTGAGTCATAGTTGTAACTAAAAGATATGAGAATAACTGATTTAAGAGGAGGATTGTTTTTCAGATAGTTTTCTTGCACTTTAGCCTTATTTTCTGTAAGTCCTGCAGTGCCAACCCATTCAGCTTCTAGTGCTTTCAGCTGATGGTACCCTAAGCTTTTTATCATACAGTATATGAACACATTGTTGCATTTTTAAATAGCTTTTGTGTTTAAACACTGTACATGAATTTTGGTTTGTGTTATAAGATTAATTTAGCCTTTATGCTTTGTTGTCTTAGAAAAGTTGAATTTCTTTCTCAAATGTGATTTTGCCCTCTTTTTAGTTTTTACAGTAGTTTAATAAAAGATTTAACAGTGCTGTTGTCTAAAACCGACTGTGTCCTCATGACCTGCAATGTTTTTATACTCCCTTCCACTTTCTCTTTCATTAAACCTTTATTACACACATACTCATCCTGGTTCAGCATTAATAGTGCTGACACATATTTATGTCTCACGTCTCAGAGGTTATTGCTGAGTGGGAGTCACCTCTTCACAACAGAAGCCCTTAGTAAAGTCAGCTCTTTGCCTGTCAATCATTTCTCCCTTTCACATTCCTGTCATTCCTCATGGGCCAGCGCTCCCACCACACCCCACCTCAGAGCCAAACCATTCTTACCACTGCAATGCTCGGAGCAATTTGCAGCACATGCTTATTTTAGAGGTTAAATAAAGTCGTGAAAACAGTCATGGACTGTCTGCTCTAACCGAGTGGTTGACCGTTACTCCGGAGGTGTTAAGCATGGCGGGCGGCTTTGCCTAGTGAGGACTTCTCAATTGCTCATAAAACCCCAACACATCTTTTCCCCTCAGTTTGCCCCACATCTCTATCTCATCACTTACCCCCCTCCTCAGCACTGGAGTAGCCGTGTGCCCATGGTTGTCATGGTAAAGTGCTCTTATCCCGAGAGGCAGAACAAATTGGGTTGAACTAATACACACACACGATCCCCCTCCCACAAACCCAGGAAGACTGCCTCCTTCTTCACTTAAGGCTTGCTTCTCGAGGGAACTTTGGCTTTGACTGCGCGCTAAATTCAAAGTCTTGGCTCTGTGTAAATGCGAAGTAAAACTAAGAGACCCCCCCCAGGCATTAACACGTCGAGGTAACTGAACTAGGTAGAACTTGAAAAGTTTCACGACAGAAAATCAAAAAGTTTCAACCCGTTAACTTTTCTTGTTCTTCAGTTTTGCGTCAGCGACCAAAATAGTTTGGGACTTTCCACAACTGATGTTTACGCACAGCTGGCTTGGATTTTCTTTTTGTGCGACCAATGGCTGAAGAGAGGAAGGATCTGTTGTGTCTGGACGTGGACGTGACTGCATGTACCCATGTGGATCAGTGACGGACTCCTGGAAGGTGTGCTAAATGAGATGGATTGACATTCCCAATGGGTCAAACACAGCGCCTGTGGTTACTAGCAAGTTTATGTCAGGTAAGGTGACCCTGCACGATGTGAGTTCTAGATGGAAAGAAGTTAAAATTGCATTCTGGGTCTTTTAGGTTCAGTTATTTTCCTGTATCAGTAAGATTTAAATGTTACATAGCAATTTTGGACGCATTTAATTATTCATCAGACATTTAATCTCATTCCCTTTCCACAGGTGGTCTTGCTAACCTGTGAAAAACATTCAAACACTGTTGAGGTTGAAGTTCTTTTTCAGCCCTTCAGTCAAGATCCAGACAGCTACACGGTCACCTGCAGACCTGCAAGTAACCATCTGGTAAGAACACTAGTAATGGTGAAAAATGGCTGCGAAAGTCGGATTAAGTTTTGTTCGTTTTTATAAAGTTTACTCTGTTCTCACTTTCTGTCACATCTTTGCAGGTATATGTGAAGAGCTTCAATAACTCAGCATGCTCCCATCACTGCAGGATATTATTGAGAATGGCTGAGGATCAGAAAGGGTATAACATCACGCTGCGAGCCAGCAGGAGTGATGCAGCGCTCGAGACAAAGACCTTTCACTTCCGTGAGTGTCTGTGAAGTCTGAATCCAAACACCACATGTTCTATTTCTATCATGTTTAATAACGTTACCACTTCATCCCTTTTTGTGTCTCAACAGTTCCAGTATCCCTGTCCTCCTTTAATGTATACAGCACAACCACTACCGCTCTTCTGACATGGAAACTTCACAGGCTGCAGACCCTGTCTGCCATAAGCCTGTACAACACACGCACAGAAACTGCCATGCACATCTTCAACATAAACTCTTCAGAAGTAAAATCCCAGTATACAATGGAAGATTTGCAGCCGGGCACACGCTTCAAGGCCAAAGTCACAGTGACTACATACCTCAAACAGTTTAATATGACCTTGAAGCAGAGACTCAGAATTCTTCTGGAAACAGGTACTGTGAACATTAGTAATCCTGTGATCGCATGACCACAGCTCAGTTATTAACCTTTAAAGTGACTGCAGTCAGGAATTTGTGCTGTAAGCTGATTGTAATATCTTTCTCCAGCTCAGTGCCCACCTAGCTGGATGGCCATTGGGGGAAGCTGCTACATCGTGAGAAGAACAGGCTCGACCTGGAGTGATGCACAGGACAGATGTTCAGACTTTGCAGCTGGAAGTCATCTGGCTAACCTGAAGAGCCTGGAAGATCTGGTTTTTATATCTTCTTACCTCCTGTCCCAGAACAACTTGCTGCTGCTATGGACTGGACTTAATGACCAGCAGGTATGCATGAACACATTTTAAAATCACTTTAATCCTAAATAGCAGCATTTATAATGACTTTAATTTTTCATTTTTGTGCTGTTAGAACAATAACAAAGAATCACATCTGAGAGTTGTCATGAATAACTGAGCACTTAGTACTTCAGAGAGGATTTTCTAAAAACAAAAGAACACAACATTTTGATTAAATATATTGAAAAACATGCACTTAAATATCCTCCAGGGTTAGGTGGTTGTGGAACGTGTGCTGCATGACATTGAATTTAAACATTTTTTTCTGTATAAATACAATTTCCCTGCATAAAAGTTTTTCACACTTGAAATCAAACAAACCCTGTGAGGAAAAAACAGAGGTTTTGCATTTAGGTAATTATGAATATGTTTTTATGAAAACAATGTAAAATATGCTTAACAAGGGAGGTCTAAACTGTTCAAAAAATATTCCTGGTAGGATTTTTCTAAAGTTTTGTCAAAATAATTTAGTTAGAAAAACTCTGCAAGCCATCGCTGAAGTGCTGGGTATCGCAGGGGGGAGGTTTTTCGGAAAACGTTGTTCACTTTGACAAAGCTTCACCGCGGCAGTTAACCTTCAGAGGGAAAGTTTGTTTTTCATACTTAAATAGCATTTGACTCGTGATGTCTGCCTCTTTCTTGCCCTGCAGGAGGAGGGCCGACCTCGCTGGTCTGATGGCTCATCATATAACCGAACAAACACTATGAAGACTCTGCTACCAGCCAACCAGACGGACTGCTTTGCTTTTCAGAGGAATGCCACAGGGCCGGGATACTTTCTCACTCCATTCTTCTGTAACATCCCCTTACCCTTTATCTGCCAATATCAAAGTAAATAACTTGTGCACGACCCATTTATTAGCCAGAATATAATATTTAACAGTGGTTGTGATGCATAAGTCATATGCAATATATAATTTGCAAGTATCACCACATTTCACAGCACTTACAGATTCAAACCGTGCAATTTGTGAGGACTTCTGTCACTTATTTTTCTTTTCAGGTTGCTAAGATATTGCTTTTTCCTCTTTTACAGCACCTTTAGTTCCTGCCTCATTCTCATTTGACCTGGTTCAGGTGACAGAGGACCTGGTAGAGCTTCGTTGGAGTGATCTCTCACTCTGTAACTCACCTGCTCTTTCATCATTTGAGGTATTCCTGCAGTACCAAGAGGAAGAATATGGAGAGTGGGATCAAAGTGAAAAAGACAGACAAAGGAAGCAAGAGGACCAAATGGGCACAAAGAACCAGAGCACTCTTAAAAAAATTGTCAGGGTCCCCATTTCAATCTCTTCTAGAGGTGTAACTTTAGCAGGTTTATCTCCAGGAAGCATCTACTCCTTCACCCTTCAAGCCTCTCACCCTCCTGGCTTCACCTGGAGCCTGGGACAAACACAAATTGCATACACTAGTGAGTCTATTGATAACCCACCACATACACAATTCACAGAACATTAAATTAATAGAGGCTGACTTTTAATATTTACACTGCCTTTCTTACAGGACCTCATCCTGCTCAAAATATCACTGTTGGTCCCATTACAGCCAGTCGCATTAGCGTTCACTGGATGCTGCCAGATGCATCGTTTGTGGCTGGCTGGACTTTTGTTGTACGATATGAAGACATGTCTTCGAAACAGGATGGTGTAGTTGGCATGACAAACATCTCCAAGTCATCTGGGTTGAGGTCATATACTGCAGTAATTGGAGGGCTGGAATCTCACAGGAAATACAGGATTGAAGTACACACAGTTACCCAGCATGGGATAGGGAGCTGTGGACAGGCAACTCTAATTGTAAAAACTGGTAAGCATGTAAATGTTAGATTCATGAACAATTTCTAAATGCTTGTTGTACAGTAAGTATGGTCCTGTGCCATGCTCTACCTACTTTTAAATTATATTCCAGGAATGATCTTGTACTATTTTAACAATCGTATAGCTTATTTGAAATCTCTGCAAATACTGATAATATAAGGTAAAATAAGCAAACGCAAACTTCACAGAACATTTTTGTTATTCTATACATTGTTTGCTCATGTAAGGAACCTTTAAGTCTGTCCAGGGTGCTTAAGTGTTGCTGTGAAGTGGAAAACAGTATTGTGATGCCAGTGTGATTCATTTCACCAGAGTAAAAGTTGCAAAGTGTCACAAGTGAAGGTGGCATGAACACAGACTATTGCCTTCTCAAAAGATACATTTGATTAAGTAGCTAAATAGCTTCACATCCAAGTGGGTTAGTTTCAGTGTGATTTTCAGTGTCATTCCTAAGTTACCTGAAAGGTTATTAACTTTTCGCATGTGTTTAAATCTACTCATAAGTATTCACTGATGATCCTGTCGGCAATTATGATTTTGTAGATGAGTTTCTGACTGCTTTGCAATGCTCTCGTAAATAATATTGGCGTTATTGATTTTTTTCAGTACAATCTTAAATGAAACGGTTATGTGCAGGTATGCATAAGTAATCGTGTAACTCTTTAACCTCTGAGTTTCAAATAATGCTTGTTTGTACTTCTTAGCGGTGAAGGCTCTCAGTGGTCTGGTAGTGATAAGCACGAGGAGCAGAAATCTGATGCTCTGCGGCACTCATCCACCCAGCGATCCTCCAGATGGTTACTTTATCACATCCCAACCTCTCGACAATCCTACTGCTCCTTTGTTGCGGCTAAACCATTCTAGCTCAGATGGACGTTTGATAAATGGATCCATGTGTTTTAATTTGGGCACATTTACTCCTGGTCAGACGTATGAAGTTGGAGTTGTTGCTCTGAAGGGAAATGACAGGAGCAAGAGGTCTAGCGTCATACACACCACAGGTAAGAGAAATAGATGTATTGCAATTTTTTATTATCTAAGATATTCCACAATCTGTTTTTGTTTCTTTTTGTTTTTCTTTGTGTATATAGCTCCAATGCCAGTGCAGGTAGCAGTACCTGTCTCAGTGGGTACAAACTATGCACAACTGTACATCCAGCATCCACAGCTGGGTGTGATGGATGGCGTAAAAGTATGTGCATGTCCTGGAGACTGGGCTACTGTTTGCAAGGGTTTGGGCAGCTATCTGTGTGACTGGTACTCCCTCACTGCTCACATTCATCTCATAAACCTCAGCAACCTTAGTCCAGGGTCACAGTACCAGCTCAGAGTGTACAGCACGAGCCGAGAGCAGTTGGGACCACCATACTACAGCCACCTCTTTAGAACAAGTGAGTTACCGCTGTCGCTACCAGCACATACACATGCATGCAGTACTCAGAGTGCAAGTAACAACTGCATTTAAACTGCTTCTACCTGAGAGGTGTCACCACAAACACAGAGATTTAAGGCCGCTTTAATTAAGATAGCTTAGTGCAACCCTAAACTGCAGTGGAGCTGATCATATCATCCTATTTCACATAACTAAGAACACATAGAGCCCAGTTGGTAAGTAATTGGGCAGATATACATGTTTTGTTCTTCGGGCTCCGTTCTTCAGCAAATTCAATTTGAATCAAATAATGGATAAGGCCACTAAAATGTCAAGTCACAGCTTTAATTTGAAAAAGCTTATTCAAGTATAGAAAGAACTCTGTGAGCTACAGTATATATCTTTGATCAAAAGTTCCTATTTTGCAGTGGGTTAAGTTGAAACTGCAGTATTTACAGATGAGGACCAAAATAGGTCAGGGCTGACTGAGAGAGGTGGCGTAGTCTGTAAATATGATGAGGAAAGAGATGATCATCTAAGTGATTATGAGAGTAATGAAGCTCAAAGAAATACAAAAAATCTATCAGAAAGATATCAGAGCTGGGGTTTTTTCTAATGCATGAGCACAAAACTGGAGAAACACAAACAGAAAAATGTGTTTTGGATGACCTGAAAAACATTTTTCAGGCCATTGTAAAAAAAACACTTTATGTCTGTACAAAAGATCACAAATGCTCTCAAATACCTTTGTCAGAGATTAAGAGAAGACCTCATCACCAGACCCTCAGAACGTGAAACACAAGAGGCAAACTGCTGTTAAACCCGAAAGACAGAAAAGCCACATTACACTTCAGAAAAGCAAGAAAACAAAAAATAATGTATGACTGGCGATAGATTGAAGAGGTATACACTATTTCTATTCATTTACTGCAACTGTCCCAATTCTTACAGATGAATTGTATGAACAGAGTCTTGCAAAAAAAAATTCAAGCTACTCTTGCTGTGTATCCTAGCTCAGTAACAAATTGTTGAAGGGCCCATGATAGAGGTTAGCCGTTCAAATATTCCTGAGGAGGTAGCAGATGTATTCCCAAATGTAAATCTCTTTTCTTGTTTACTGTTTGTGAATTGTGGTTGCTTTACCGTAATCTAGAGAAGGCTTTTTATTCTGCACTCTTCATTTGGCTTCACTTAAAAGTAGATTGTGCATCTTCATCATCTCATGCAGATAGCCGTAATTCAATTTAAAATGTAATCCATCCTAATCTTGGCACGAGTTCACCGTTTCTTTTTCTTTTTTAGATTTTTAGTGATAACATTTAATGTTTATAATGCTCAGAACTATATGATAGATATTGTATTTTGATCCCTTTGTTTGAAACCCCATATCAAACTATAACACTAATTTTCTGTGGAGTTTGGGTTTTCTAAATTAATAAAATCTTTAAATCTGTTTCTAAAACAAACGTATAATTCTGTATTTGCACAAATTATTAGAACTTTCAACAGTCATTAGACATAATGGGATGTGATATGTGCTTTGTAACTTTAGGTCTGGCTCCTCCTAGCAGACTAAGGGAGGGTCAGGTGACAGATTCATCCATTGAGCTGGTTTGGGATCCTGCACCAGGACAGGATCACAGCTACGAGGTCATCTGCCTCAACTGTGAACGCTCACAGAAGGTAAAAAATCCACACAAAAAAAAAATTCACCTGTTTAGGAAGCATATCAACAGAAGCCTGTATTTGATTTCCCAGACAACTTTTCAGTGTCTGGCTGGATAATTAGATCACAAGTTTTCACACCCACTAAAATAAATTACCTCGAGTGTTGCACTAATCAGAAGTAGCTTCAGGGGAGACTTATGGTAAACAGTAATTGGCATGTTTTTTTATGTGTTCAGTATTAATATATACACTTCTGTAAGAATTATAATAAGGGTCTTGGTCAGCTTTGCTGCTTATCTGATTTGTGTGCTGCAGGTGCAGAAAGTGTTCAGCCAGAGTGCAGTGTTTTCAGGTCTTACTCCAGGCTCACTTTACCGATTTGAAGTACGGACAGAGAAGGAGTCCTTTACTGACAGTTCACCAGTAACGATTAATATCACTGCAGGTAAATACAGACACACAAGTACAAGCACGTCTCCGTCTCTCTTTCCTAATAACTATCGCTTTCTGCTGTACCAGCTCCCAGCCCAGTGGAGGTCTCTCTTGTCAATAAAACCACATCATCCATATGCATTAGTTGGAGTATGTTGAGGGGATTGGTGACTACACTCATCCTGTCGATCAAAAACAGAACAAGTGCTCAGGAGCTGATCACATCTTATCAGAAGCCCAGGTCAGTCTCCTTTCTTCTCAGCCAGTACACAAATTACTGCAGGTTTTATGAGCCTGGCGTTTCAATCATCAGATCGAAACTTCTCCTTAAAAACACTGAGTGCTAAAGCTGAGTGTGTGTACACAGATTATTCTGCTTCAAGTGCCTCGCTTCTGGAAGCCAGTACACAGTTGAAGTTATTACCATCAGTGTGGACAGAAGAAGTAAACCTGCTACTATGACCCTCTGTACTAGTAAGTGTTCAGTTGAATAATTTTGATGAAGTACAAAATAGATGAGCGCAAATAAATTAAAATGTATTAAAAAATAGCACATATTAGATAAAGAAGATTAAAAAATGCTTTTAGAATCAATTTTTTTGTACAAGTGTAGCTTCTTTGAAAACTGTGAGAGACAAAAGCAAAATTACTTCTATCTGCATTTGTTAAGGTTCACTTCAAAGGTGGACCTGAGTGCAGAGTAAAATCAAGAGTGAGTTTTATTTAAAAACTGATAATCAGAGTCTATAAAAAAAACAGCAAAACACACAATAGACAAAGAAGAAGGCTGGACTATATTTACACTGAAGACTAATGGGGCATGGGGAACAGAAGGGAAATGAAACACAGGCAAGTAATCAAAAAAAGACAGACTGGAAGTAAAACACAAAACAAGACACTAGAGAAAAACAACTATCAAAGTAAAGCAGGAAACAAGCCAAAAGACACAGAGACAATAAGACTCAGACTAACATAAAGGTGTAAACACAGAAACTACATTTAGCATAGGGATGCACAGGCAGGGAAATACTAGTAAGAAAATAACAATAAAATAAAAACAAGTAAAAAAAATATCAGTTTCACAAAACTTTATCACAAAAATCTAATTCATCACTAGAATAACCATAAAGTAAAAGCAGGAAACATAAACTTTATGTCACAAAAACTCAAAATTACTAAAACAGCAACTGCAAAATCAAAACCAGACTCAAAACTTAATACAACAGAAAACAACAACTCAGAATAATCACAAAACCATGGGACAATAACAGCATTTGGTTTAAGTCTTCATTTATTCCGCTAATAATTTATTATTACACTATTGTCTCACAGTAGGACATTTGTCCAACATAGATAGATGGAACAGTCAAATTATTGCTTTTGAAATGATCGCTAACATGTTATTTTTACACATACAAAGTGGATTATAAATCAAGTCAAGATGTGACTGAAGTGCAGACTGTGAGCTTTAATTCAAAGGGTTTAACAAAAGCACTGCATTAACTGTTTTGGAATTACAGACATTTTTATACATAGGTAATTGAAAATTGGGGACTATCTATAATAATATACCATTATAATACTTATTAGCTACAGTAAACATTAAAGAAAATGATACTTTTGGTAAATTTAGCCCATCTTTTGATTACCTGATATTCAAATGCATGACTTTTACTTTTTTTATACTATTTTTTATACTGCAGTATTGATGCTTCTGCTAAAGAGTCTCAATACATCCTCCACCTCAGTCGTATCCAGTGTCCCCCCTCCTGGTTTTGAATGAACTGAACCAGTAAAGCACAGAGAAAGTTTAACTTGCTAGGTGTGAGTATGTGGTGTCAAATGCTAACAAGCGTCTTGTCTCAAGTTCCTGAGGTGCCGCAGGAATTGACTCTTTCAGAAAACGCAGTGACGTCTGTGTCTGTCACCTGGAGACCGCCACCAGGACAGGTGATGCAGTACAAGGTAAGACATGTACAAGTCCAGAGGCAGAGGCAGCACAAGATGTCATTGTGTACCGCTGTGCATACTGAGTCATACCCCCAAAAATATTGATTGATATGTTTGATGGATAAAAGTACATCACTTGGGTCAGGTTCTACACTCACCTGTTTGTTACTAAGCAACTGCTGTTGGCAAGCCACGGATTTGGTTACTTCAGAGAAATATGACCTACACAGAGCTACATCCATGAAGAATGACCAAGCACATTGCTGACACACACAACAAAAGTCCACACTGAGTTATCATTTAAAGTAGAAAATATGAACAGTATTTAAAATGTGGCATAAAAATAGACAGGAATATAATCTGTCATGTTTTTTTTGGTCATCTTAGTAGTTTTGTTTTGTTTTTTTCTTAGCTTCTTTTTGGCCTGCTGTCTGTAGACAGGAAGTCATGGACTGAGGTGCTCGTCCAAGGCACAAGTTGTGAGGTCAAGGATCTGATCGCCGGATCAGATTATGGTATCATCATTCAGAGCATACTGGGCTCAGACGCCAGTCAGGCAGTCCACAGAGAGTTCAGCACATGTGAGTGACGCAAAAACATCTAGAAACAGACACGCACAGAGTCTGGTGCATCTTCCAAAACAAGAGGCAAAAATTCTAAATTGTGTTTCAGGCCCAGCAGGATTGCACCATCTCTATTTAGATCACCTGACCTCTTCCTCTGCGTCTGTGAGCTGGGACAGTGCACATGGAGAATTTGACTTCCACAGAGTAAATGTGACCAACACTTTAGTCACGACCACACTCACCATACCCAAGGAGAAGCAGGTTGCTGTGGTTACAGGGTTGCTGGGTGGCTGCAGCTACAATGTGACCGTTGAAAGAGTGAAAGGAGTGACTGCAGGACGCTCTGCGTTTCTGACTGTAACTACAGGTAAATGATATTACAGAGGCTATGCTGGTCAACACCTCGACCCCGTTCTCATCACCTGCCCTGATCATGTCTTCATAAATGTTAGAAACTTTCTCCACCTCTCTGCTAACACCCTTTTTCCCTTTCATGTTCTTCTTGAGTGCCAGCCCCTGTGCAAGGATTACATATCACGAACATATCTGCATGTGCCTTCTCGTTGCGTTGGGAACAGGCAGTGGGGTGTGTGGATCATTACCAAGTAAATCTGCTACCGAACCAAGGAAAAATCACCATGCACCCTGCACATGACGGATACATTCAGGTACACCCACACTAAGTGAAACGTATGCTGTTTAAAGGTGAAATTGAGTTAAGATATGTACCATAATTGTGGACACTGGGACAACAAACGTGTAAAAAGTTCACCTAAGTATCATCAAAGCCTTTGTCATTTCATCAAAGTAGTGTTTGAGTGAAAGGAACAAACTCAGCGTTGCAGTAGTGTTGTAATATTAAAGAGAAAAAAGTACACACACACATACACACATAGATCTCTTGTCCAGTCACATACCAGCTCTTACCGGCAGCCAGGTGTCAGTTACCCCCCAAAATGTAACCTTACACATCACAAACCACACACATAGACAGCACACAGAGTTGAGTAATAGATCTCATTATTTATTAAGTTGCCCTCTTGAGCTCAACCCTGAATCATTCATTTGCTTAAGCAGCTCTCCCAGAGGGAGAGACCACTGGGAGACTGTTAGCCTTGTGCTAATGAAAGGACCTACTGCCCTTCCTTGTAAAATTCAAAAATTTTGGACTACCTCAAGAGCAAGATCCTTCAGTATTTAATGCCTGGACGACTAACCCTGTAACCTTCATTAATGCTATTAACCAGCAGCTTCTAGACTTGGAGTCATCCCTGTCCGGCTCACTGGATTACCTGTAGCCCACTGCTAACGTTTGTGCACTAATTCTGGAAGCAGCTATACTGGTGAGGCCTCTAACCTGCTGTGACTAAACTAAAGCTAACTCGAATACCCAGCATGGCCTTCTCAGACATCCTACTGCTCACACTGTGCCTGGGCCAGGTCCATTCACAGGTAAGAACTGAACACTGGTTACATGGCTTTGGTGCGCACAGTTATTTATAAACTGCGTGCATACATACTTTATGTATATGTAACAGTAATACACTAACAATTCAGAGTCATGTTTTAGCTTTACAAATGAATGCACATGCAGTAAGATCAATTTTAAAGCACCCTTTCTGTCCATGTCTCAGTGTTTAGTCATTTTCCTGAAAGGTAACAACACCTTGATGTCACAGATGCTACAACACGCACTGAAGCAAAAAGGCAGCAATACAGGAAGCTTGATACACAGCTCGTCTGTCTCGCAGACATTAAAATACAAACAAGTGCAACCACAAGCTGTCATCCATTCACTAATACCCACCTTCAAATTGACTCAGATGGATGAGGAGAATTCTGGTAATTCTGTCATTGAGAGCATAATGGAGTAAAATAATGGAGTGAAAATTGCACGTATTTCGTCATTTAGATGAATGTTACTGCAAAAAAAAAAATTGAAGAAGAAAAGACAATAAAAGACAAATGAAAAGACAATAAAAGGATTACTACTGCATGTGTTGCCTAAACATGTTTAAACAATTTTTCAGCTGTCTATAATTTTTAGAAATAATGATTTTGCATAAAATCCGGTTTAAAATCCATCAAACAAAAATACATTTAGGTTTTAAAAGAGAAATAATTGGGAAATAGCACATTACATTGCTGATGAGCTTAATATTGTGCAAGTAGATTTATTTTTTTCTCTGCTCCCACAGGCCAATGTGGTGAATGTCAGCCCCGAGACACAATACACTGTAACAGTCACAGCAGCCTCGTCTTCTAACATCAGCCCTGGAGTCAGCCGCATGATCAACAGGAATGGGAGTGGTAAGACAAACACACACACACACACACACACACACACACACACACGTGTGTGTGTACATTTT
>VVHJ01052051.1:0-31815 GCA_015107715.1 Tylochromis polylepis | reverse complement strand
GCCCACCCATGAGCAGGTGGTGTCCGTGCAGCTGCTGGCGGTCCACAGCGACTCGTCTCCGGGGCCGGTGCACCTGCCTGTGGAGAAGAAGCTCTTGGAGCTGCAGGACGTGGCGCAGAAGCCTGACCGTCTACAGGAAGCTTTTGGGAGAACGTCACCTGTCACCTCGCACTCCTCCCTGAACCCTCCCGCTGTCTCCATCCCCAAAATTCACATCGAAATTCCTGCAGTGCTCAGGGAGGAGCCCCGGGCTCCGCCCCCCGCACTCATCAAAGCTGAACCCGAGGAGTACAGCGTGAGCGAGCCCAAAGGTCGCGCGGACACTCTGACCGCGGCCGCAAACGGCGCCACCGAAGAGTTCTGGAGCAGGGCGGAGGCGGAGAGGACAGTGGTGGTGGTGCGCCCTGAGAGGCAGGAAGCTGAGCGGAACAGGAAGTCCTCCCAGGAGAAGCCGGCGGCCGGAGAGGGCGCGGCCTCCGCTTTCATCCCTGAACTTGTCCATCGCTGCCCGCGCTGCGGCGAGGCCTTTGGCCAGGCCGCCAGCCTCCGCCTTCACCTGGAGCAGAAGAGGAAGACCTACGCCTGCGACTGGTGCTGCAAGTCATTCGCGCAGTCGGCCGACCTGCGGCGTCACCTGCGCACGCACACGGGCGAGCGACCGCACCGCTGCACCTTCTGCTCCAAGAGCTTCAGCCAGAGAGGAAACCTGCGGCGGCACCTGCGCATCCACACGGGCGAGCGGCCGTACAGCTGCCCGTTCTGCTGCCGCACCTTCAGCGACGGCGACACCATGAAGAAGCACAAGCGCACGCACTCGGGAGAGAAACCGTACCGCTGCGCCCAGTGCGCCAAGACCTTCACCAGCGCCAGCAGTCTCCAGATTCACATGAAGAAGGACATGTGCTTCATGGCTAACGCCTGATTGGGCACTTCGGGAATGGATGCCTTTAGGATGGAGCGGAACGATCAGGCAGAAATGCTTAGTCGCAGCATCCAATCAGAGTCCTCGAATGAAAGCTGGATGTATGACTGATGATGTCACTTTGCAGGGACGCACCGGTCCAATGGTTCAGACACCTGAAGCTATTTCAGGTGTTTACGCTCGTCAGCAGCAGGTGAGCTAACGCAGCAGGGAGCACATTAATGGCGACGGAGCGGCAGGCCGGCGGCGTTTCGTGCTGACATAACCACAGATTTCTTTCTGTGTGTGTGAAGGTTTGAACACTGGTCAGCGACGGCGTTTCCCATCCCAGCTTCTCCTTTAGTTTTTTAGCATCTAACTTCATGCTAGTACAAGCCCCGCCTTCTGCTGTCTGCTCCTCTCCGTGTGTGAGGAGGACAGACTCCCACGCTCGGCTCCAATCAGACCACAAACTTTATATTTATGTGCAGTTTGTTTTTAGCTTTGACCTGATCTGTCGCTCAGTGAGATTAAAAATTGCTTTTATTGAGAGCGACAGAGCAACGTGCCAGCAGAGGGCGTTTTAACCCTTTATCACCCAGTTTCATAGAAAAGTTAACAGGTCTGTACATTACAACATAACTCTCATCCTTCAGGTTTGAACGTTCACGGCGGTAAACGTCTCCGTGAAGCTCGTCTTCTCTTCTTTCGGACGCTGTTTCAATTTAATCTCGAGCATAACCTGAAACGGAGCTCCTGTCATGTAAAAATGGGCCCATGTTTCAGATTTTCCCTTCGGTTTTTATTCAGATTATGTTCTGGCATCATGAAGCTCACTCAGACATTTTAGGAGTTTCCAGACCTTAAAGTAAATCTATTTGAAGCGTTGACAGCGACGAGCCGTCTTCGTGCTGGATCGGTTTCTGGGACAAATCCTGGCTGATGGAGATCTTTCCAGGATCGTCGCAGTTTGTGGGCTTCTGCTTTTTAAACACTGACCACAGGATCAGACTGGCTGACGGCTGGAAGAATCCGGTCGGTCTTTAAAAAACAAAAGCCCACAAAGTGCGAACCTTAGAAATGGGCTTGCAGCCCTGCAGTGAGAGTTTCAGCCGCTGTGGGCGGCGCTCGGTCTCTTCCTCACGGCGAGGAAACGTCGAGCTCGGAACACCTGAAGCCATTTTTGTGGGTGAAGCGTCAGATCGGTGCGTCCCTGCTGCTGCTGGCAGACTTACTGATTCATGAAAAAAAACAAAAAGCTGGTGAAGCTGTTGGTCAGAGAGCGGCTGACCAATCAGAGCAGAGGATGTGACTGAGCTGCAGTCGGAGTCTGTAGGTGTGATCAGAGCGAGCTGCAGCAGGAACTGAAAGTGAGACGCCGCGGGCCGACGTGTGAAGACGTGGGCGAGCAACGGGAAACTGCAGAGGATGAAGAGCACGCTCCTCCTCCTCCTGTCTTTGATGCAGTTTCTCTCTAACAGGACTCGGCGGCGTTTGAAGGCAGCTACACGGACATCGTTATTTATCTATTTATTTTCCTCGCGGGTCACTTCGTTTGTTTCTTCTGTTTCCATCACAAATATATCCGTCTGTTACCACAACTGTCTGCTTACTTTGGTGTCGTGCACTGAAAGCACCACGAGGCGCTTCCTGAAACACCTCACTTAGTTGCCAGTTTGTTAGGTACACCTCCACCTTAACGCTGGTCGGGGAGGTCAGATTATCAGGGCTCATGTCCAACACTGTGCCAGCATGGAAGCAGCTTAAGAGTCGTGAATGGATATGAAAGGAAAATGGTCTTTACACGGTCACGAACGAGGCTGCTTGTGTTCGTGGACAGGAAGTTGACAGGTAAAGAGGTCGTGGTGTGCTCTGGTGGTTAAAGGGTTAAATGTGGCTGTCAATAAATGAGGTAAAAAGACCCGCGTGGACCCTGACTCTGGAAACCAGACTTCCAGCTGTAGATAAAAGTTTTAGATGAACTCAGTGAGGTTAAAAAAACTGCCCCACGTGGGGGTGAAATGAAGTGAAGATGAGGTGACGGGTAACATCAGGACATCACACGGTGTGCAGTGCACAGATATGCCACCAGAGGGCAAAATGCACTGATGGGCTGGTAACCATGGTGACTACATGTTTAGCAAAATAAGACGTATAACAGATGGGTGTAGGTCTGTGACATCACACCGTGAGTGGGGTGTTTTCTCCATCTTAGTGTTTTGAAAGTGGGCGGGTCTGTCTGATTGACAGGTCTCCGCCCCCGGTTTATTATTCAGACCAGGAAAGAGTTCACTGAGCTCAGATCAGCTGAGCAGGAGGATCATTTTCTCGCTCAGGTCTCTCAAGTCAGCGATACTGGTTTTAAAAAAAAAAAAAAAAAAAAATCTGTTTCAAGATCTGAGACCCGCCTGAGCGCTTTAATAAAAAGACTGCATCCATCTGTGATACCGTGTTCATCTGTCACAGTAGATTTGACAGATTTCAGGATGCACTTAAGAAGCTGATGCTGTCAGTCAAAGATCGTCCTCCTTCCTCTTAGGCTGACCTCGGGGTCTGAAGCGAACAGAAACACCTGTGAGTCAGCGCTCAGGGCACGGCTGACGGCGGAGTCAGCCCCCCCACCCCCCCAGACTGCCACAGTTTATCTGAAGCAGCTTTTTAACTCTGAGAGGAAAAAAGAAAAATAACTGAATTCATGACAAGTATGATGTAAGGGCAGCGAGTACAAGCAGCTGCTCTGTTTAAAAGCCTTTATTAAAATATTTCATTCCACAGCCTCTGAAAGTGAAAGTCTGCATGCTCCTCGTTTCCCGTAGTCCTCCCACAGCTCAGTTATTCCCAGCAGGACGTCCGGGAAGGCTGATCGAAAACAGGAAATATGCTGTTTTTGATGGAGGTCCCTCGTAATGATCAGTGAGAGCACCTGCATGGATAAAAACACCTCAGCACCCTCACCTGTCCACTGTGTTTACCTGCAGCTCACAGGACACAGGTGGAGTTCATGTCTGCAGCAGGTCGGCCATCACATCGTACAGTCTGTTTATTAAAGCTTCAGTGTTTCCGCTGAAACCGCCGTCAGCGCGTCGGCGTTGCCGTTTCTGCAGCCTCGGCTCATCGGCACGAAGTACGGAAGCTGAGGAGTGCTGAAAGTTTTCACTTCCTGCCTCTCAGGAAACCGTCGCCCGCCGCACTGACTCACGGGTTCAGGCAGAGCGCCGCCGCCCTAACCTGCACTGAAGAGGGTCACGTTCAAGAACAGACATCAACAAAATCGCCTACTGACCAATCGGATCGCTCCGAGTGCAGAAGGTTATTAAAAGTGTGAGAAGCTGTTTTACTGGTCCAAAAGCATCAATAATTTAAAACGGAGCATCTGTTTGTTCCTGTTAAATCTGTAAGGTGGATCAGATCTGTGTCGGTTCATTGAGCCAGGTAAGAACACACCTGGACCTGCTTCGTGTTTCCTCACATCTGTTTCATACTAGCTCCTCCTCCTCAGAGGAAGAGCTTCCCAGAACTAGAACTCGCTCTTCCTGGTTCCCGACGTCAAACACAAATGTAAAATTAGTGGCGTAAACCTTTTTCTGAGCTTGTGACACTTTCAGATTCTCCTCTCAGAGTTAAAGCTGCTTCCTGGAGCATCGATACAGACGGCACATTAATCACAGTCCAGGTGTCTTCCTGTGCTTACCTGATGAGAGCTCTTGTGCTGCGTTCAAGGCCCGTGGTATATCTTCAGCCCTGTGTCAGATACAGACGAGGTGTTCACTGTAAATTGTACGTTTTGGTACTTTGAGTTTAGAATTTTAAATAAAATGACAAGTTCGGCTTCCAGCGGCGTAATTGAGAGAAATTCTTGTCATATTCTCTGTTGTATTTCAGCACATCTGTCCTGTGGCAGGTCTCATTCACTTCACCTCGATTCATTTCATTTAGTTTTGTCGGCTGAATTATGAGTAAAGTTCATAAATACACAATTTTTCCAAATACTTTGATAAATATGACTTTTGCTGTAATAAAGCAGCCCTGCTTCAGCAGCTGATGTGAGTCAGAGAGGTAAATTATAATAGCATGTACATAAAAGCTTGTAAAAGCCAGTGTTAAGCTTGAATCTGAAAAAAGATTTAATGGAGCTTTCAGGTGAGTTTGTGTTGCATTAGGTTTCTCACCTTCTCTGATAAAAATTAGATAACATTTATAAACTGTAAGAGCTTATGTGGTTTTACTCATCTTGCTGTGAGATTGTTGTGCTTTCAGTCTGCAGGGGGCAGCATGGCGCCACCGAACACCATCCCAGCGTGAGAACAGATCCACACTCACTCTCCTGTCTGCATTGCATTCCAAATTTATTGTTGCATCATACATAAAACACCTGATAGAAATGTAAGAACACCTGTAAAGCACGAGCTCAGTGTGTAAACAGCGATATCGTATAGAAAGCCACATTCGTACATTCAGTCGTGCATAAAAGAGGACCAACAACAGCGTAAACAGGAGAGTCTGGAACACGAGCCGTCCCTGAAGGACTCACCGTGTCTCACTTCAGTTAGAAAACAGGCAGGCGGAGTATAGCGATATAAAGAAGTATATCAACATATTGCATCATGCAACAATGAGGAAGAACCACTTGTATTGATATATCATCGTCATCAGTCAACAGGATGCATTTTGTTTTTTCACAGTCTTACTGGAGAGTGCAATAGAAGTGTGATCCGTGCGTTGTGACTCATCAGAGAAATGACATGAAGGGAACTCAGATTTTATCCTACACGGTTTTCATGTGGAACCTACTCGGGTTACAAAACAATGTCAGGCACTCGGGTTTCTCCCCCTCACACCTGGAGCTCCACTGCAGTGTTAAAGGGGACCTATTATCGTCACATCGTGCTCAGCTTTGCATTTTTATTCTGGAGTAGCTTTGCATGATTCACAGTTTTTAAAAATCCTCTGTGTCAGAAACAAGCTGCTGTCTCTTTAAGGTCCCCCTCCCTAAAAGCCCACTTTCTCCTGATTGGCCACTTTCTGGAAGCATCCAGAGCTTCTGAGCTAATGATCGAGGATAACACAGTGTGTATTTGAAACTGTCAGTCACATTCTCCGATAACCAGACCTCGTTTTAAAAGCGGCGCCGTGTGTCACAAATTTGGCTAACGTTAGCACTGCTCGCAGCGGCAGCCTTCAGTCATGTTCGCGTCCACGCGTGTCGAGTGGATGTGGGCCCGTTTATTCCGGCTCGTTTTACACATTCCATAACTTTTTATGCTGTTTCTGTTGTCTTGGTTGGAAAGTTGTTCCAAAATGAAAGTTGTGCCGATATCGGAGACATAACATCGACGTCTGCTTCACTCTCTTCTTGAACTTTGAGGAGATAATTCACTGTGAGAGGCCTGAATCAGGGACCTCGTGCTCTGAAGTCTATTTCTGATCCCAGCTAGCTAACTGATCAGCTTCAAGTCGAGGTTTCATCAACAGGATCAACTCCTCATCATAGCGAGACCCGGGAGATGATGTCAGTGTTTCAGCCTTTTCTCTTCTTGCAAAGCAAAAAAAAAATCGATCCGGTTCTTTCAGTGAAGACAGGAAACGAACGTGTCTGCTTTATTTAATACTTTAATAATTGACTGAGTCCACTTCACGTGTACAGATTCGTAATGCTGGACGGTGTTTGTTCCTCTTTCTCTTTGTCAGAAAGTCCAAGAAGTCCGGCGCATGGGGTCTTTACATCTCCGGCATCAGCACAACTTTCATTCTGGAACAAGTCATCAATAAAAGATGGTCGGCCGACGGTTATTCAAGATTAAAACTTCTGCTGGAAATGCCTGTGAGGGGGCAGGTGGGAGGACTCGACAGCCTGTCAGTGAAGGCACTGGACTATCAGCTATCATACACAGACTGCATCCGAGAGCTGGCAGGTTAAAGAACGGCTGAGGTCTGAGCCGATTTCATTTGCATTCAGAAAGTCAGAGAAAGGTCTGCAGTCCAATGTGGAAGTGTGCTTTCTGGCACAGTTTAAATACAGCGGAGTATTTTCTGCAGAGCTAAGCTGATAAACGTAACTTCCTGTCACAGAGTGAGAGGTGTCCTAACATCTTAGGACCAATAATTAACCGGTGCTGTTTTAAAGATCCATCCTTTATTTAACCGACTATCCAGCAATCTCAGTGACATGTAAGCATCTACTTGACTAATCACTCGTATTGTGAGTGCAGACAGAGTAATCGAGGGCGTAATTTCCATGTCTGTGCAGTGAAGCGAAACCTGCATTCTTTGTCATGGCCAGCAGAGGGCGACTCTTGTTGTATAAAGCCTTTTGGTTACACAGAAAAGGACCCTCGCCTCCCTTCCTGGTGAGTTTATGTCCTCAGTCATTAGTTTCAGGTAAAGTTAAATAAAACCTGAAGCTCATTTCTAACATATCTGTATATATGTGAGAGAATAAAACTGCAATAGATCCCCTTTAAGACTGGTGGTCACTGCTGTGGATGGGGTCTTCCCTGATGGACATGCTTGAATCGCCACAGAGTAATGCATATGAACGAAAACTTTTACCAGAGATTATTTTAAAACGCAGTTAAGACGATATTTCCACGGCGCTCCGCAAAATAAAGCTTTCCATCAAAAGTGTTTCTGGCCTCAAACCAACAGCTACAATAAGGAAAAGTACCCCCATCGAGTCTTTTCCCCAACAACACACCACATGAAAACGACCTGATTTAAACAGGTGTCATTACCACAGACTTAATGTTACACTGAACCGTTTGGAGTCGTAACTGAGCTGAAGTTACGTTCATCATCATTTTCAACCAGTTTTACCCACAGAACTAAACAAAGTGATCCAGCTCCACGACAGCAGGAACCGCCGTGCTCCGTATGAGGGCTGGAACTCAATAAAACTACATTATGCTGCGTTTCCTGTGTGGCTCTTACGGCGCCATCTGAAGGACAGGTGAGGAAAGGCTTTGACCTTAGGGCAGTAAAACCTCCCCGAACCGACGAGTTAAAAAACCACCGACTGTAAGACTACATTTTACACGAGCAAACATAAAGCTTTACATTGTCCACATTATGTTTCATCTTGAAATGGGTTCAGTTTCCTCTCCAGTCTCCACACATTACTCCACATCGAGCTGAAATGTTCCATTTATCAAAGCACTGACTGTCACATAAGACTCCGCTTTTTCATGGATGCTAGGTTGGGTAAAACTGGAGCAGGTGGAAACCATTGTCTTGATGTGTAGTTCACGTCACTCTCGCTCACAGAGAACCATCTCAGAGCGCCCCCTGCTGAACTGCCGCCATTTTTTGTCAAATGGGATTAACGGGAAGTGGATCAGCTCAGATGTTCCTTAGCTAAAAGTCCATTAGCGTTTTAGCCAGCTAATGTTAGCGCTCAGTTTCTCCCAATAGCTCTTGCAGCTGTTAGCTAAAGTGCAACACAAGACACGTCCATGCATGTTTCTCACAGTCTGGATTATGCTTACATGTAAACCTCGCACAGCATGCTGTGTAAGTACTGCAGTACTGAATCGTGGTCGAGCAAAGGAACAACAGTTCAGTGTAAACAGAGAACAGCGATATTCTGACTGCTCGACTTTCTCTTTTTTTACTTTTTTAAAAGAGCACCAGACACGTAACGCACAGGAAATTAACATGCAAATTCATTTCAGTCTTAAATTCCACAAATCTTCTGCTTAACTTGGTATGATGGTGAATTAGGGGAGTGAGATGATGAGAGAAAAAATGGCAAATTTACAAGAGACAATATAATATCACTAAAGAAAAACATGAAAAAATGAAAAGAAAAACTTCTGAGAAAAAGTTGTATATTTGCTGGAATTTTAAATTGACCAAAAACAGGAAAATTCAAGAGGAAACATAAAGATTTTGAGTAAAAATGAACGAGGTTATACATTTAAAAAAATGGGTTAATTACGAAGATAAAAGTCTTCTTGATGTGAAAATATAAGAAAAACCAGACAAACTAACTAGAAAAAAAATACGCAAACTGTATGAAAAATGGGCAGATTTACAAAAAATTTACAAAAAAAAATTTTAGGTAAAATTTAAAACAAAACTTAATCAAAAAGTGACAAAACGTGTCAAATATAATAGTGATGTTTGCAAAATGTGCATTTTTTTCTCGTAAATCTGCCACTTTTCTCAAAAATTTGGAGGTTTTTGTTTTTCTTTTATTTTAATGCCTCTTCCAGCCCCTTCGTTTCTCTAAGTTTTGTTTGTTTTTTTTATATGGTGCCATCGTAGAGTTCCACCCCTCATGAGTCGGGTGTTTGACCCCGTTACGTATTTATGTGACCTGATGCTGAGTGAAGATGTGACGCTGCCGATGAACCCAACGGCCTCTTTGCTCCAGATGACTTACAGACCGATAATGAAGGCACACCACCATGCTGCTCCGGCCTCGCCCTGCTCTCACGGTGGCTCATATTATAATACACTCGTCCTCTAAGTTACCGCCGTTTCCTGTGCTGAACTCGCTCACATCTGTGCTTTAAAAACCCCGAGATTCTCTGTGAACATCGACAGCGACTGTCTGCATGCATGGACGCCGCCGCTCGGGGTTAGTCGTGGCTGAGGGTTCGCGGCAGCTCGTTGGTCAGGATGTGCCACCGCTCCACCCTTTGGCCCTTGTTCTTCAGGCAGTCGGTCCAGTGACGGAGGGCATCGCCCTGGGACTTCGAGCTCAGACAGACACCACCTAAACAACAGGAAGATAGCACAGGAAGACTTCCTGCAGTTAGTGTAACAGTCACAGCTCAGGTGTCCTCTCGTGGTGTTTTAAACACTCCTGGCTGTGAACCTCTGAGTTTGTTCTGATAGTTGAGGACAAACACGAGAATACTAACAGAGTCAGAACAGTTTATGAAAACAGAAAAAGAATGAAGTCAGTAATCCAGATGGCAATTGTGATAAATATGCAGTGATAATCTTAAACACACTAAACAGCAGCATGTGTTAGACTCATGAATATTTACAGCACTTTTTCACAGCCGAGCCAGAGGACGATGATCCTGTTAAACTTACTGAGACACTCCGTGCAGGTACAAAACACATTTTTGAAAAGCTGCAGGGTTCAGGAGAGTCTCGGTGGATTAGGCCGATCGGTCGCTCACCTATGAAGTCGTTGGAGCGCCCCAGGTCATAGTCCCACACTGTGACCTCCAGAGTCTTGTTGGCCAGCTCTGACAGGGAGATCTCATAGAAGAACTCCTGCAGTGAACACAGAAACAAGAGGAAACAGATGCAGGGATGGACTGAATACAGGGCTGAGAGGTGGAGCAACACACCTCGACTCTGGGTGGACCTGCAGCTGAGAAGAGGCAAGCAGACTCACCAACTCCATCAGCAAACTAAAATTCACTGATAGGTTAAATCCGCCGATCCTAATGTTATAGATCCTCCTCGCGCTGACCCATCGAGAACTCCACAGATTCTGAAGGTGTCCTGTGCCCTCCATGGATCGGCCTCATTTTTCCAGCGCACCCCACAGATCCTCAGTCGGATTGAGATCTTGGGAATTCAGAGGCCAAGTCCGACCTGTTCTCTTCTCTCAGTGTACAAAAGTTGTCTTTGTGGCGTTGTTCAGGCCAGTCTGTCACTCCGGCCTCGTCTTTGTCGACAAGTTGAACCCAGGCCACACTAGAACTTGGTAAAGAGACCTTGTTTGGCTTTGAAGTGCTTCAGGAGGAACTGGAAGACATTGCTGGTGGAAAAGAACGTCTTATTCATCTCTGGCTCTCTTCCACAGCGTGTCTTCTGACCTGTCTTTCTCCCCTCACCCCCAACCAGTCACGGCAGATGGCCGCCCCTCCCTGAGCCTGGTTCTGCTGGAGGTTTCTTCCTGTTAAAACCTGTTAAAAGGGAGTTTTTCCTTCCCACTGTCACCAAGTACTTGCTCACAGGGCTTTGTTCGATTGTTAATGTTATTGATTCTCTGTATTATTGTAGGGTCTTTGCGTTGAAACGACTGTTGTTGTGATTATAATTAAAATTGGAATACCCTGATTAACTGGCCGCCACCGCCACGTGACTTTGGAAAGGCGTAAAAAGACAAAATGGACTTTTAAGGTTGAGAAGCTTGAATTTTATCCCTGTAAAGACCTAAATCTTTCTTTTAATAACTTCACCAAAGTCTTCTGCCTGACCAAAATGTTTCTACCAGTATCTATTCATACTTCAAAGCAATATATTTTACAGTTTCTTCCATAAAATTAGGAAATAGTGTTTGCACTTGAATTTTTTCCATCACCAGCATGGCCTAGGAAAAATAATTTGAGTTCCAGAGAAGCGCAGTCGGTCTATCATCCGCCGATGTGGGAGAAACAAGAGTTATTTCCTCTGAGAGGAAAACAACATGCAGGAGGTTCATCCTCCAGCGATGGCGTCAGCGAGCCGGACCAGATTTAAATGAAACTTTAACCGCAGAGGTGAACGGAGCGAGCTTGTTAACGGCGCCGCTGCGTGAAGGCGGAGCTCGCTGCCATCCGGCCGAGGGGAGCAGCTGCGGGGATCTTACCTCGTTAAATTCGGGGTTCAGGGTCCTTTTCATCACGGCCGTTTTGTGCTTGGATTTCTTCTCTATGTCGGGCTTCAGGTATCTGGCAGCAGAGGCAGAAAAGGAGGAGAAACATCAATATACAGAATGATCTGCAGAGCACTTTGGGCCTAAAGATTCAGTGGAAACGTCCTGTGAATGCTGAGAAAGGGGTTAATAAATAAATAAAGATGAATTCAGCTAATTAAACAGATTTTACTGTGTTTGGGCTGCTGTTACACACTGACTTCAATTTAATTTTCATATCAGTGACTTTGAGAGGACGTGAATGTTTCCGTTGTGTGTGGTTGCTGTTAATAAGAAACGTATTAATGAGAGAAAACAAAGCGATCTGAAGTCATAGGCTGTAAATGAAGCTTAATTAAACGAGTGTTTGGGAGCCCGAGGCGACAGTCGCTCTGCGCAAGATGCTGCTGTCTGATGAAATCCTGGAAGTCATCGTTATTGAAGCTGTAATGCAGAAATAATCGAGTCAGTTTTACGGTGCAGCACGCACACACGTCTGTAGTGACTGCGAGGTGATTAACCCAAACCTAATCACGACCTGAACTCTTAGAGGAGAAGGTGGAAGGATGCTCTGAGGGGCTGTACAGACAGAGAACGCACTGGAGAGCAGCCAGCTGAAGGCGAGGTGAAGCTGTGAGTGCAGGAAAAGCAAAACCAAGTCGAAAACACAAAGATCTTTACTGGGATGTGAACCAAACACGTCTGCTTTAAACCTCCCAACGAGGACTTTGTTGGTTTCAAACAAGACGGTCACCAAAGGACACTGCATGAGCGACATCATGCAGCATCTGATGTGATGGGAGGAGAACCGCCTGGAAACCTTGGCTGCTGTGATAATGGTCGTCATCAGTGAGCAGGCTCACCCTAACCTGACCTGAACTCTACGCCCCTGAAGGAGGGCTCGGTCCCCACAGCGTCAGTGATGCTGCTGGTCCAGGTATTCACAGGCTGGGGGAAGATCGCTGTAGTTCCTTACGCCTTTGTGGAGCGTTTGTGTGAGCTGTTCTCAAAGTAGTCAGGACAATAGGAACACAGCAGAGGTGGAGGACGGCGAGGGTCCCCAATGACAACGCCGTCATCTGGCAGGAAGAAGACGCAGAAAACGGAGCAAACTTCAGCCACGAGGACGTCTGAGACGATCCATCGACGTGCTGCTGCCTGGTTTGGATTACTCGCTGTCAAAAGTCCTGATCCTCAGCTTCATGTCCTCACTGAGACGGATTCTTTCCTGTTGCTGTGAGCCCGTGGGCTCCACCGCGAGTCTTTAGACACTGAGCTCACAGAAAGCTGCAGCCGCCAAACTTCTGTGGGGTAAAAACGGAGCCACAGCCGGAGGAACAAGAATTATTTTCTGTTTTATTGCTGGTGTTCCTGTCTTTGTAAAAACTGCTATTCAGATAGAAGCTTATGATAAGTGTAAAATGATTGGCTGACTGTAAATCCACACTGAAACTTATGAAACTCATAAATCTCTGTGTGCTCACGTCTACTGCGAGCTCGGCCGCCTGGTTGTCCTGCTGCGGCTCTGTTTGCATTCAGCGAGCGTGCAACAGGAAAAAACAAAAAAACAACAACTGTCGTCCTCTTCAAAGCGAGCGTCCCTCGAGAGGAAACAAAAGCAGAGGGGAGAAGCTTTAAATCCCGGCTCCGGCCCTCAGTGTTTCCCCACGACAGAGCCGAGATGCTGCTCGCAGTGCTCTCTTCTTCACGCTAATTATCCTTCCTGCCAGGAAACAGACAGAGCTTTTAAACAATAACTGCTTCCTTGATTTGCAAAAGTTAATAAGATGGCAAAACTCCAGCTTTTAATTGTCTTATTCAAGCAGAAGTGTCAGGTTGAGTCCTCAGCGACGGCTGCAGGGAGGAAGCCGCACAAGGAATCTTTTTTCCATTCTGGACCAACTGACCAGCCCCACTCACCATTTCTGCTTTTCAACGGTTACTCAGGGAGGCCAAAATGCTGAGCCAGCGAAACAATAACAGAAGCTTTTCCACAAAAAGCCACTTCAATGCCCAAACGTGCCAAAACATCTCCAAAATATGACTTTTCTTTTTTTAAATAAATATATCTGGCTGGAAATGCAAAACACTTGGTACAAATTGGAATTAAAAACCTTCTCTCACTAATTAGAAGTAATCTCTTAGTCCCTAACAGCAAAACACAGTGAACTGGAAAATTACTGTTAATGTGTCATAATGAAGACCTTTTGTTCCGTTGTACAAAATATATTTACAGAAGAATTGCGGCAGATCCCATTGGTTTAAAAAGACATTTTCCAGTCTGACAGAAGTCCTTCTTCACTTGAATCGCTGAATCTGTAAAATTCTGCAAAAAAGTTTGAAATTTAATGCTGAAACAGCATGAAAACAGGACAACAGCGCCCCCTGTCGGTTATGGTTAGGATCTTTTTCCACCTTCAGGGATGTGATAAAAAATTAAGCTAAAGATGAAATATCCGAAAGCTGCAGTTCCTCTAGTGTCCAGCAGAGGCAGCAGTGAGTCAGTCCCCATAGACTCCCATGTTAAAACTTTACAGCAGAAACAAGCATGTTTACAGTCTGATACACAAACTGATTGGTCTAAATTAGAAGAATCCACAGCCAATGAACAGCGCCATTCATGATTTCAAAAGAAAAGGAATTTAGTCGTGGACTTGTATTTAATCTCTCTCTCTCTCACACACACACACACACACACACACACACACACTCTGAGAGATGCATGTAGGGAAATGTGGGGCTCAGTGTCTTGCAGCAAAGCTCTTACATTTTCACGTAGGGGTCGGAGAATCCGTTAACATCCATGGCTGCCAAGTGGGCGCAGCGCTTCACGCCCACACAGAGACCGCCGCTGCGGCGACCTTCACCTCCACCTTCTACGGCTTTATCCTCCAGACTGACCGGAGGCAGGAACTGAAGGGAGAGGAGAAGACGACCTCGCTCCTCCAGGCTGTGCAGCTGCTCGTTCTCCCACTGCGGACAAGATCACACCATTATCAGGGAAGTCGTGTCAGGCTGGTCATGTGACAGCTCAGGCTGGAGTCAGAGAGGCTGAGATGGCTGCACATGTGCAGAGGACAGAGGATGATGAAGATGGAACTAAATCATCGTTAAGCTGTTTTCTCACAGGACAGGAAGTCTTTCTGCAATCACAGCCATCGCCACCTGGTGGCCTTCGGGTAGAACACAGGTTTTAAGGCACTTATGCCTCATTTTTACATCCATGTTTTATACTGCTCACCCCAGCAAGCAGTAACCTTCAGGAAATGTTCCCTGAAGGTTCCCTGGAGATCCTCTAGGTTTTTTCAGGGAACCTGGGAAAATGAAATTGGTTAAACAGATTAAAGTTTTAGGGCTGTGCTTTAATTTTAATGTCTTGGATGTAAGTGTAATAAATATAATAATCCTATGAAATAATATGTGTGTGTGTCAGCCCCTTTCACTGTCTTTGAAAGCAATGAATGTGCTACTGGACATGTAGATCTGAGTTCAGCACCAGTTTGTCGTCACACCAATTCACCAGTTCAATGTTTGCCAGCTGCCAATAAACCTCAGAGAAGAAGAAGAGTGCTTAGTCGAGTTTATGTGCAGGAAGCCTTTTTCTACGCTGAGGTGGATTTGGGCTGAACCTGATTCTGCCACAGTGTACATGCTCACGCGAAGCAGGCAAATCTGTTTTTTAGTAATGATCTTTCAGTGTGATGATGTCCCTCTCTGCAGGTAATGACTGACCTGGTTATGGATTCATCATACTGGAGCCCTGATGCTGTCTTCATATGATAACAAATTATATTTATAATCATGTTAATTATTATATTATTATAGTTATTACCTGCAGACCTGGAAGCAAACAGCTGAAGCTCTTCATCATCCCCGTACATGTCGGAATAACTGGGAACATTTCCCTTTATTTTACTGTCAGAGGGGAAAATATGGACTTGCGAGCCTTTATCAGGGCTCGCTTTAAATCTTTATTCTAAGAATCACAGTTTCTAAGTTTTAAGGCTTTTTATCATTTTTCCACCAATAAATCATGACGTTGACCTCGAAGACCTCAGTGGATGGAAGGGAAATTTTAAAGCTTGTTAACATGAGCCCACAGAGTTTTATCAGAATTCATTCAAGTGTTTTCGAGCGATCGCCTTTGCAGACACACACACACACAAACACATATCACCTCACTGCAGAGGTAAAAATGCATTTCTTGTCCGGCACATGAGCTACAGTGTGTGGAGTCCTTTCTTTACTGAACAAGTCTTTAGCGTGTATTCGGCTCACATTAAGCTGGCGCTCTTTCCTGCACAGTCTCAGTGCCTGACATAAAACACTGACATAAACACACGTATGTAAGACTGAAGCATGAAATAAACTTCAGCTGAGCTAGTCTGGATTTATGCTGGACATCGGTGCTCCGTACCTGACAGCTTACTCTACAACAGCCTGTGAAACCATGTTTGGTAACGTGATACTGTACATGTGGTACTTTCTGCTAATATTTTATTGAATTCGGATCAGTACCGACGGCTGTCAGGTTTATTGTATTTGGTGGAAATCCATCCACAGGCGGTTAGCGGCGACCTGAGGAGGGTCTCGTCTCCTTAAATGTCGGCAGAATGAAGAAGTCGAACGCTTGAGGACAGTTGCCTGATGCGAAGCTAACATCAGACGCTTTGGATTCATTTCCCTTCGGAGCTTCAGTTTCTCCTGCAGGGCTTTGGCGCTTCAGCCGTTTCAGACTTTATACTGCCGACCGGCTCCCACAGGTGAGAACGCTCCTGAACCGGGAACCAGAGAGTCGCGGTGACATGGAAGCCCTGTGGGTTAAAGTCTGGCTGTTCGGTCCTCTTTGAATGTGAGGCTGCCAGATTTTTAATGACTGCTTCCACGAAGAGCGCTGATCATTATTTCCACAGCAGAGGCCACGCTGTGAGGCAGGAATGCTGTTTTTGGCCTGACAGGTGAGGATTTCACATCTGTCGCAGTTTCGCGCATGTCAGTGAAAGTAAAGAGCAGAGAGTGGCAGTGATCCAGAGTCCAATACCCGTGTGACCTATGGGAGCGGGCACGGGCGGCGCTGTCAGATCCCGTCTGCCGCGAAGCACTCGGTCCACGAGCGTCTGGTCGCTGACACGTTATTGCAGTTTCGACTCTGTCCTTCACCACAGCGGCTTCGAAGTGCAGACGCGCAGCTTTAATCCAAGGGCTTTATCTAAAGTGTGGCATTGAAACTCGGCTTGTTTACGTATTTCAGACATTTCTATGCACAGTCCCACATCAGAGGCTCAAACGCCATCAGACGATCACCTGACAGACAGTTTCAGGTCAGCCCAGTGCAGCTGACGCTCCAGTGGCGCAATCGGTTGGCGCGCGGTACTTATACGACAGTATTCAGCAGAGCGATGCCGAGGTTGTGAGTTCGAGCCTCACCTGGAGCACAGGTTTTACTCTCAGCCTTACCTATAGGCAGCAGGGAAAGAAGGCTGTGGATCAGGAGGCTGAGCAGGTCACAGTGGGTTTAAAGGTCGGTGGTTTGATCCCTGGCTCCTCTGGTCTGTGGGCCAAAGTATCCTCGGGCGAGATACCAAATCCTGAGATGGTTGCTCAGTGTGTCACACTCAGAGCAGAAAGGCCCCATACAAGAACCAGTCCATTTACCAAATGAGACCCGTTCCATTTCATTGGACCACAGCAAGTTTAAACATCTGGAGCTGAGCTGTATTTGGTAGCTCAAAGACCAGCCAGTGTTACTTAGCTTAAAAAAAAGACTTTTGTGCTTTCACATTTTTCCCAAAAACCTGGTTCCTGTGTACTCCTCGAAGCAATCAGAGGCTCTCCAGTCCTGCTGTTTCCATGTTTCATGTATCAAAAAACACAATTTCAAACCAAATTCAATAAGAATGAAAGTTACTTGATACAAGAAGGAGAGCTATGCACTTTTAGCAACTATACTCATAGTTGGATCTCTCTGAGACAGAGTGCAAGAAGGATGCCTCATCTGCCGAGACCACCGAAGACTTCTGCAGAAGTGCAGATGATTCCCTCTGCCGGACTTCAGGCGTCATCATTTTGCCACAGCTCGGGCTCCTCCAAAGACGACATGTACCTCCTCCTCTCCTAACATCCGACCCTGCTCCACCTCATCCCTCCACTTTCTGTCCTCCACAGGGGCCACAGTTTTGTCCTGAAAGGGTTGAAATTACTGCACATTTCTGAAATCTTACTCAAACTGAAGTCCAAGATTCTCATATTAAAGAAACAAATTGATTTTTGTATCTTTAAAAAGTTCCCACAGATGGAGAAGAGGAGGTCAAACAGACGCGTCTCCACGGCGATGGCGTTCATTAAAACTCGTCTCACAGCAGGTCTTCGATTTGATCTCTCTGATCACGGCGCCGCAGAAGGTACGAAGATCGATAGCTTAATCCTCCGTCTTTGTCTCGCCCTTCTCCTGGGGGGAGCTTTCCTGTCTCCATCAGATGCCACGAGTTCACTCCATCCCCCCCGCTGTCCTCATTACAGCCTGACTGAGCGCGCTCACAGTTTATCACCTGGACCTTGGCCTAATTCACACTTCGACCTTTCACTGTGCCTTAAAAAGACAAAAGCTTCAGTTTGGATCTCTGTGAAGGGAAAATGAAAGGGCAGAGATTTCATTTAAGTCGTGTACTAACCGCCTCCTACGGTCTGAGTTGGTATTCAGCTCCAGCGAGCTCGCTTTCCACCATTTGACACAAAAAGCTGCAGCTAAAAAAAGAAAAACAGGTCGGGAACGAGCAGATCGACGGCTATTAGCGGGAATCAGCAGGGCCTGCCAGGATTTCTCTCCCTCCCACCAAACAGAGAGAGAGGCCCTTTGTAAACACTCCTGAGCTGAAATCAGAGCCTACAAAGTAAACCTCCCATCCACACTTCAATGACATGCTCCTCTGCTGCAGGAAATGTCATCACGCCGCAGGTTCGCGTTCCAGGTGAGCGGGTGACGGACAGCCGGCGCGCAGACTGAAGCTTCCGCGCTCGACTTTGAAAGAGAAAGGTCTGAGCTGCACGGGTCATTCAGATAAACCGTCAGCAGGGATGGATTTAAAATCTGCTGTTTGATGTTTTCCACGAGACTGAAAAGCAGCAAAAACACCTGAGAGAAGGTTTATTACACTGTAAACTCTGCTTCAGCGTGCTTTACCCAACTTTTCATTGCCCACGTCCAAACACACAGCCCTCCCCGACTCTGACTGCCTCGAACAGCCTGTGAACGACTCAGGGTGAATTTTCTACTAAAGTCCAAAAAGGTTGTGACGTTTTTCTTCAACTCCCAGCATCGACACAGAGTTCACATCAGGAAGGAAACTATGGGCTGATGTTGCTTCACAGAGGATTTCAGTGAGGTTCGACAGCTAGCTGCTACGTTTGGTACTGAGTCCAAGAAGCGCTCACACAGGAGGCTGAAGCATTATCAGAACTAACTCTATGAGTTAGGCCTCATTAAACATTTTAAAACCCTTAAAACAGAATTTTAAAAAGATATTTTCTGTCCAAGTTTCTGTCACCATGTTTACTGTTCTGGTCTCCTCAGGATAAACTGAGTGTTTGTGAATATAAATCACATTATCAGGTAAGCTAATGTTAGCCAGCATTATTCAAAAACAAAGCGAGTTGTATCTGATGAAGCCGACGGCAGCAGGACATTCGATTCATGAACGTTTGGTTTCAGATTTGACCCTGAGCTTTCTTTCTTTTGTCTAACGCGGTTAAAGCTAGCTCACGTAGTCACGCAACACAGATGGAAAAAACGTGGACGCAGCTTCGGGGTCGGAAACATGAAGCCAGTGCGGTGCTTAAAGCCGCGTACACACCGGAAACGACGCGGTAACCACAGACCGCAGAGAGCGAACGACATTCCGCGACTTCGAGTGGCATCAGCAAAAAACTGCTTGTGACGGGAAGTGGGCGGGACTCCGATAAAATTTCTCAGCTTTCAGCGGAGCGAATGAAAGAGCTACCAGTGCGATTCAAGACCACCAGTGAATACGTTAGAGCGTAACCTAGGCAACGAGAGCCTAGAACGTCCACACCAGAGCAGCCGTCAGCTGCTTGGTTGCAAACCTTTAGGGAACATTTGCCACCAGGTGGCGATGAAAGACTTCCCAGCCTGTAGAAGTCTATTAGAACACAGCTTTCTGACCTCTGTATACCCTGTCCTGTTGGGTTTATGGGCTCAGTCACTTGTTGCTGGTCATGCTGAATAAAAAAATTAAAGTTTATTTCATTTCCGTCATACTGTATTTCAAAAACCTGTGGTATGAAACTGCGTGCTCATTGGCTCACAGGTTTTCAGTCCGAAGTCCAGTGACTCCAACGAGCCTGAAAATGAGGCGCTCCTCCGAGTCACATCCAGGTTTTTTCAACCGAGATGGCGATCACAGAGATGCTCATCAGGGTTTCAAAGCAGGGCTTCAGAGACCAGCGAGTGACGTCACGGCTGCTGCTGCGAGACGAGGCCGCTAACTTCAATTCATTTTGTCTTTTTCACAACAGGAAAAACTTGAAATAAGAGATTTTACCAGCTTGAACACATTGATTTTTTGGGGGTTGGAAATTTGAATACACTGATTGTAATTTTTACAGCTGATGTCTGAGCGCACTGTAACATAAACTGATGCCTTCTCCATCTCTCGGTCATCATCTGTTATGCTGTGAGTAAATTTAGCCCGGATTAATCGAAGCAGTTTTTCTGCGTGGCTCAAGACGCCAAAAATACAAAGCAAGTCATTTGGTGAGGCTAATTCTCTGCAGCCCCTCTGGACATAAACTCCTGCTTTACAGCTGCAGGGGGAATTAAAACCCATCTTCCACCCAGCCGTCCACATAAGAAATAATAAATATTAATAGCAGAGCAAACATTAACTGCAACACATTATGATGTGTAATAAATACTGATGGCTTTTTGAGCTGAGGGCTGTAATTATACATATTCTGTGCTGCTATAATTAGTTTAATTGGACTTTTTGTGTAAGACTCTAAAAGGCAAAACACTCATCCTTTTAATTGCACTTCTAATCAATCAAATTACTTCATTTCCACACAGAAAACCTGGAAAATGAGCCAGCAGAAGGAGCTCCTCTAATCCCCGGAGAGACTCCGAGCAGCTGTGTGTGTCCGGGCTGGCTTTTCAGACTGAAGGTGAGTCATTAGGTAAAGATCCTGTTTGTCTCCGCGCTGAGGCCAATTGGCTGAAAACAGCAACAGTAAAACACCCCCGAGCGCCCGTCTTTGTGAAAACACCTGCACGACCGCAGAGGCGAGCGCAGGCGGCTAATGAGCTCGCAGCCCTTTAAACAAATAAAAATATAACGGCAGCGGCGAGCTGAGCCCGCGTCATCCACGCCGCACGAATCCAAACTAATCTGTGAAAGAGTTCAGCTCGACCCCGAGGCTCACTTCTTTCAAGCGAGCGGCAGAACGAAGACACGGCTCTGAATACGTGCTTCTTTAATCACCTGGAGGCATGTTTTTAAAAGTCACAGACGGGAAACATCCAGAAAATCAGAACAGGAAGTGCAGCTTCAACGCTTCAGCGCAGAACCAGCAGGACGATTAGCAACGAATTCTCTGATGTCATAGAGAGAATCAGGGATTTATATACCTAATCTATATACAGGGATACAATCATATATATATTTATACATATATATATGATTATATAGATAGATAGATTAGGATAGATATCAATCAAAGATATAAATAAATGAATGATGATCAATCAGTTCTGTGCTCATACACCTAGTTACTTTTGCACAATGCTCAGTCTTTTGCACAACCCGCTGTCATTGTTGCACTTTTCTGTTGCACTGTTGTGTCTGTATCGTTCAGTTCTGTCTGGTGTTGCACTGTTTTTGTTTCGGGGGTTTTTGCAGTTTTTGCACATTGAACTTTATGTAGTCCTGTGCTGATTGTCTGTCATGTCATATGTAGCACCGTGGTCTTGGAGGAACGTTGTCTCGTTTCGCTGTGTACTGTACCACTGCACATGGTTGGAATGACAATAAAGCCACTTGACTTGACTTAACCAGCACCACTACAGTCACAGATGCAGGTTTACAGGTTCATATTTCAGGTTTCTTGTGCCACCATCAGGACCCCTCATTGGTCACTTGTTATTATTAGCACTGAGACCTGAGTAAGTGCATCTCATTCTGTTTCTTTATGATGGAAATTTTATTTAAATCCCAAAAAGTTGATTCTGTTCATCTGGACGTTTTCAGCAGGAGAAACGTTTCGTCACTCATCAGGTGACTTCTTCAGTCTCAGCTGACTGCAGGTTTCCAACCTTATAAAAACAGAGCATTTGTGCAGTGACTGAAACCAGCCCACTGAATGAACAATGGGCTGTGAGGTCAGTTTATGATCATTAATATGTAAATTGTCATGATCATTGATCAATGGCCATGAGTACCATTCGCCAATTTTTGGCGAAGTGTGTTTTGGGGTTTAAAAGCCACAGAGAAGCGGTGTTTAGAAAAAATGTGTCTCAACTGTACTGATACTCCTGAAACATACGGGATCACTAAGGGATTGTTATGAGGGATTTATTAAAATCATTTTTAATTGTATCTTAAGGCTCTTTGTTGCCAGCAGCCTGTCACAAGAACACATCACTGGCTCCCTGTTTCTTTACCTGAATCTATGAAAAACGCCAGCGATAACACAGTTTCACATATTTGTATTGTTGTAACAACAAAGTGATTCCCAAAACTTTAATTCTAAATGTTGACTTCCAAGAACTGAACAAACTCTGGATTTCCACGTATGATCACCCACTCTCCTATTTCCTATTTTCTCCTATTTTCCTGCAAAATATGAAGAAATGAGAGGTGGCTCGTTTCTTTTGCACATTACTGTAATACCTGAAGCTGTACATGACACTCGGTGCCATTGTTAGCGATGTCATCCCCGCGGGCGTGTGCAGGTACAGTTTAGTGACTGACAGACTTATAACACGATGTCCCGAGGGTCGGTGCGACGGGCGTCGTGTTTCTAACCTGCGGCTCGGAGGCGCTCAGTGCTCCTGAAAGACTCATCCAGGAGAAAATGAGAAGTAGTTTCACCTCATGATGGTTTAATTCACTGGAAATGATCTCAGTCAGAGAGCGTATAATGAGGACTAATTCAGATAATGGGTTTCACTCTGCTCTGCCAAGAGGAGTGATGAAGAGCGCATCGCAGAGAGCAAAAATGAACCTCTGAAAATAGACTCAGACCCTCCGAGCGCACCCGGCCTCCAGCCTGACCCACTGAGACCCAGAAAGCTCCGGGAAGACCCGGCACCACCGCAGAGAGGTGGAGATGGAGGCTGTCGTGTAAAGTTCAGAGAGACTGGGCTCAGTACAGCAGGAACACATCAGGGACACACATGGACATAAAACAGCCGATGGCAGGATCACAAAGGTCTGCGGACGATTCCAGAGTCCTAACCAAACAGCTCGGGCACACATCACCTGACAGACTGCACCGAGTCTGCGACGCCACATGAACCAGTTCTCCTCCGTGTGTAAATAGAAGTGCCATAAATGTGACATTTACTAAAATCTCTCTTGGAAAATGAACAACGTTCATATTTATTGTCATATCTTCATAGATGGTTTTGCTTTAAATGATTGCAAAGGACTGCTCTTGCTCTTCTGTGAAGGAGCACTGACTCGTCTTTGCCACTGAGCCCGGATCAGTGAGCTTTTCTCTGAATTCCTCCTAAACCACCTTCACAGCCTCAGTGTGACCTCCAGGAATCTGTGAGAGACACTTCAGGGATCTGAAATCCTCCGAGCAGGTTTGAAAGGGTGCTGGAGTGAGCTGTGATCAGGTTTCACTCCTTCAGGAAGTCTTACTCCCTACATTTCACACACGGGCCACGAATGTGTCCGAAAAAACAGTCAGGAGTTGAGAGTTGTCAAAGTGTTTGTGAGGGCAATATTTTCAGCACCAAAAGCTGCCCCATGGCTTCCATCTCAGAGAACAGCGGCTGGGATTCATGTTGTTTGAAAAAAAGCTCTGAATATTAAAACTTTCCGATTGTTCTGTTTTATAAGAGAAACGGAAACATGACAGCCTGAGCAGGCTTTCCGTTTCACCTGATGTAGCGCCTAAACTGCCAAAAAACTGGAGGTACAGACCTCATAATGCAAACTTTAAGATGATACAAAGCTGCAGTTCCTCTGATGTCCAGCAGAGGCACCAGTGAGTCAGTCCCCATAGACTCCCATGTTAAAACTTTTCAGCAGTAACATGTTTACAGCCTGAGACACAAACTGTTTGGTCTCTGTGGATAATTTCCTCCTTCACAACAGCTGTTTTTATAGCTCACCTGTTTAAAGTTAGCATTATTAGGGGCGTGGCCTCTTTGAGTGTCAAGTGGATGGTGACACAGGTGGCTGTAGCTGCTAGCTTCACCTGAACTGCACCTGTGGACCGTGTTTGTGCTGTTGGAGGCTTTTGGAGCAGTTTGAATGACATCATGTGACCAATAATATGGCTGCTGTGAGGTCACTGTAGTAACAGACAGTCCTAGAAGGCGGAGCTCCAGCTTTAGTGGGCAGTGAAATTCTAGGACTTTGATTGGATGTCACTGAGACACAGATGTGTCTTTCTCATGCTCTCAGTCTGTGGATGCACACTGATTAGCAGCATTAGCTGCTAACTTAGCCCTTCCCTCGCTCGTCCTAAACACCGACAATTCTGCCTCAAAAAAGAAAAAAATACAAGTTTGGTAGCAACCAAAAGCTCAGAGTTGGTAACCTCAAGGTCCCACAGCAGAGCACACAAAGGGCTGAAGGCACAGGCTCAGCTGCTGACATCTCATCCATGGGACACATCAACGCGAGCACCAAATCACAACAACAGTCACCTCAAGGTGCTTTATAAGTAAGGTAGACCCTACAATAATACAGAAAACCCAACTATCATATGAGCCCCTCTGAGCAAGCGCTTTGGTGACAGTGGGAAGGAAAAACTCCCTTTTAACAGGAAGAAACCTTCAGCCAAACCAGGCTCAGGGAGAAACAGTCATCTGCCGTGACCGGCTGGGGATGAACGGATGAAGACAGGACAAGTCCAACTGATGAAGGATCTGCCCGTGACTTCAAGGATCTACCACCAACGTCTGCTGCTGGATATTGGAGGAAGCCCTCAGAGGTCTGTGGGAGACAACTACAAAATCTGATTAGTGTAAAAAAAATAGTTTCTTTCATTTTAAACTGCGAGTGTAAACTCGTGAAAGTAGGCGAAACAAGCACTGTGTTTACACGTGCCACGTTTCAAAGAGCGTCTGAGCCTGTAGCAGTGCAGAAAAACATGAAAGGTGAACTTCAACTGTGCCTGACTGAAATATTAAAACCCAGAGTGATGCTTCTGGGAGGTTTCTTTCAGTCTGACTGGAAGAAATTCATGAGAGTCTGAATGTTAAGCTCTTTATTTATGTCCTGAACCGTGAGCACAGCGGGAGGAAGACATCTTTGTCTAATTGTTTGCCTCCAGACTGCTCAGGAATGAAGCACGAGTCACTGCGGCCTCCCCGCCGACCATCTCGACCTCTTTGTGGGTTTTAACTCGTCATCTGTTGCCTTTCTTCCTCCCGCTGTCACTTTCAGCTCGTTTGATGAGTTAGCGCTCATTTGTCTGCAGACTCTCCGGCCTGCTGCTTCTGTCACAGACTCGGGTTCTTTGACGACACGTATCTCCAGCGTGCCGTCTCGGCGCGCCGGTCCGGTCTTCGGTCCCGTGCTGTCTCCACTTCAGATTTTGCTCGTTAGTTTGAGCTCTTATTGTTTCCTGGCTCGGAGTTTCTCATTATCTGAACTCAAACACAGATATTCTGCTCAAGATAAACCATTACTGCAGACATAAAACCCCTGACAACACACTCCCTCAGATTCACTTAAAAACTTGAAGTAGGAATATTCCAGTTAGTGGAGTAAATGGACTGAATCATGCAAAACGTTTTTTTTTTTTAAGTTTTAAATGGAGGCGACAGAAACAGAGAGACAAATAATTAGTTTAAGAGCCCTGATGAGTCCAACTATAATCCTAACCGAAACACTTTCGTCTTCCCCCTGGAGGACCCTGAGGATTTCCTGTGCCCGATGAGATGTACAACACGGTGTCACAGCACCTCATGAAATAATCACAAGTTTTAATATTAATAATTTAATATTTTCCTCATTCAGAAAGCAAAAAATTGTCACCCAGTGTTTGTGTTTTTGGGTTAAGCTATACTCTTTGAATTATGGTTTTCTGTTTGTATTATATTAGGTTTGTGTTCTGTTTCTGTGCCTCCTCTGTGTTCTTGGTGAAGGTTTAATTCTGTTCTCCGTGTTGTATGTTTAGTCTCACTTTTTTGTCCTTATGTCTTCCCTGTGTCCCACGTCTTGTTGCTTTTGTCTCTGTGCTTCGTGTTCCCTCTGTCCCAGAGTCTCTCATGTTTCCACGTCTCTGTCTAGTCTGTCCTTGTGAATGCCTCGGGCTTCCTGTTTTATTTTGACAGTCTGTGTCCTGTGTCAGTGTATTCTGCTTTGTTTCCTTTGTCTTCTCGTTACGTCAGATTAGTCCCAACTGTGCTTCCCTCCTGTTTTCCATTCCCTCGTCACTCCCTGGTGTATTTAAGCCCTGTGTCTTCCTCTGACTGTTGTTGTGTTGTACCGGTCTGTCTGTCTGTCTGTTCCAAGTCCTGTGTGCTACACAGCAAATTGTGACAAAAATGTCCATATTTGGAGGTTAGAGGTGCTGGTGACAATGGAGCGAATCACTTTAAGTCACAGACCATCACTTTTAAATTCCTCATACATATAAAATATGTGGCTGGGTTAATGGTAGGCATTAAAACTGCTGGGTTAAATTATTAAAAGGGAGTTTTTCTTTCCCACTCTTGCCAAGTGCTCATATGATGTTGTCTGATTGTTGGGTCTTTACCTTGCAGTATAAACAGCTGTTATTGTGATCTGGTACTTTATAAATAAAGTTGAACTGAGTTAAGTTTGGAAAAAAGTAAAATGCAACCATTGCCACATCTTCTAAAGCGTTCCTTTCATGGTTGCCATGGTGATGTCTCCCAGCTTCCTCAGGGCATGAAACATACTTCCTTTGCTTTTCCTTTATTTACAGATTCATGCTCACTGATACATAAAATTAATGTTTGAAAATCAGTTTTGTGACTATTTCCCATTTTGCTATGAAATCACCACAAAGATGCTTCGTGTCAGCAGTTTTCCTCCCAGCTGGAAAAACCTCCAGAGGGAAGCGTCCGGAAGCATCCTGATCCCCTCTCCTCCACGTTTCCTCCAGATGTCTGAGCCACCCCACGGACAGAAGCTACGGCAGCTGCAGCCTTGTTCTGTCACGACCCAGATCGACTGGAAGATCATCAGCTTCACCACAAGGGCGCGCCCCATCCTCCACCGTCCCATCACTCCCGAGACCTGGCCTAAACGGGCGTCCAAACAGGAAGCGATTCATCAGTCGCTCGGTGCTTTGTCACTCACAGTTGATCGCTAGTGGACATTTCCTGCTTTTGGTTCCCTTGGTAACGATCTAATAAATTTACCTCCCTGTCATATGCCAACCAACTGTATCCTGTGCACCTTTGGAGAAAGGTGTAACTCGAGATCCGCCCACTACGCATCGCCCGCAGTAATTTTGGTGGTTGTTGCTTGAAGTCGCTCGGTGTCGTCGACTTCCTGTGGTCCCACCTCACTGTGAATCACTTCCTGTGAGAGCGATCGTTAACACTCTCATCCCAGCTGTGATGTGGGATAAATGTGATGTTATTCTGAAAAACGTGTTTGTGTTTTATATTTTAATGGAGTTAAAGCCGAAGCTCGCTTGTCCTCATGATTTCTGTAAATGTATTTATTGTGTATTTGAAAGGAAACGACTCCCAGTCTCCTCTCGCAGACTCACGGTTCGTTATCCGCTGATGAAGGTTCGTACTTTCAGAACAACAAACCCAGAACATCTGCAGCCTCGTCCTCTGAAAAACTCTTGGACAACACCTGGATCTTAGAGGCTCACCTGCTGTGTAATCATGTGACCCATCTCACAGTCACACACTGATTTTCATCATCACGGAGATCCCACAGGTACAATCAGGGAAAAGTCTAATTAACAGCAGTTCATTAATGATCAGATTGCACTGCACGTGCATCGTCAAGTCTGCGGGTTTGAGCCCGAATCAGCTTTACGCCGTCTGATAACAGCGATCCTGCAGGTTACTCAAACTCAGGTCATTTTTAAGGATGTCACACCGAGGTACCCGCTGCTGGGTCATCCCGTCCCACAGATCCTGGATGTCCTAACTGCACTGAGGTCTGGCTGTTTGCTTTCCTCTGTGTTCTTTGACGTGTTTCTCACTGTCGGGACTCTGAATTAACATCTGTTTTTTAAATACGGGACAGAGTCCAGGTAATGAGCTGCCAGTACCTTTTCTACAGTTTGATAACTAAAGCATGCTTTGCATTGGTACAGCAGCTGCCAGGTGTGGTGTAGACTGTGAACCGACCGTGTAGCCTCCACGATGCTGAAACGGCACCTTTCACCTTTGACTGTTCAAACTCAGACGTGCACTTTGTTTCTGTTGCCTCAGATTTGGTTGAAGGTGGACGTTGACGTTTTTAGGACGGGGTGGAGACAGACTCTGATCGAAAAAGCCAGGGTTCATTTTGTTTTCACACCCGTGGAGCTTTCACTTTAGGATGTTGTTTGAGTGGAGTCTTCTGAGGTTCATTTACATTTCGACACACTCGGTCCTGATATAATCAGAACATTTGGAGCAGCCTTATTCTTGATTTGTGAGTCCTGAATTGGATTCTTTTTAAAGTGCTTCCTCCAAAATGAGGTCTGCAGTACACAGGAGGATGTGGAGAACACAGAGTTTGCTGTTGCCTGTTTTCAGAAGAAATTGGCAGGCAATTTATTTAGGGAGACTGAATGAGGTGGAGCTGAATCTAAATGAACTGCAGCACAATGTGAGACACGGCAAACCCTCCGGGGTCTCCGAAGGAGTGGAAAACTAATCAGCTGACACTGGTTTGATACTCGAGGCCTTGGACTTCACGTCCAAGGACGACCAAATGCACACTCGTAGCTTTGTGTGCGTAAAATGTGTAAATTATCATTTATTACATTTTACTTTTTTCTTTTTCACTGGTGAATGTCAGATCTCTGACTGCACCGAGCTTTTGTTTTGAATTTGTGGATCCAGCAGTGAGCAGCATCTCAGGTCATGGTTGTAGTAGCAGAAGGTTTTGATGTTTATGAGCAGCAGCCAATCAGAGGAAGGTTGGCTTAGAGAGGGAGGAGCTTAAACAGTGAGGTTCAGACAGCGGAGGAAGTCAGCGGTAAATATTTGGGGTTTGAGGAACGCCATCTGTGAGAGTTCCTGCTCTGATGATTTAATGAGGGCCTTTCATGTTTCTGTTTGATAGTCCAGATTTTATTTTCCCTTCACCTGGGTACTTTTATGTAATTTTAATATTTTGTTGAAAATAAACTCATCGATTAAAAAGCTTCTCATTAGCATCGACATGTGAAAACAGCCCCGGAGGGAAATCTTTAACCGCCTCCTCCCGAGGAGCCTCTCAGAGAGCTCAACGACGCCGAAGGGGAATCCTAAGAGCCTCTCCTCCATAAATATTTTGAATCCACTTCACATCAAATATCACTTAAAATCGCTCAGCTCCTCATCATGCAGATTATGCTTCCTTCACAGCTTTCTGGGTTCTTATGAATAAAGACGAGGAGCTCTGACAGAGAGCGTCAGCACTCTGCAGCATCACCGACCTAAAGAAACACACTAGTCCAAACACAGAAACGGGGTTAATTAGAGCACTGATTCCTGCGACCTCTCCTGTTCTCAGCGTTTCAGAGCGTGACTCACATTCAGCTCGACACGCTGGATTTATTCAGGAAGGTCGAGCTCTGGAGACTTATTCCCCATGACAACCATCTCGTCAGGACGGGAACAGCTGAATTCATCTTTCAGAGATCTGATGCAAATGTCGACAGCGCTAACTAATAATGCTGTGCAACCAGTAACAACAATAATGAGGTGTAATCTGGGCTTAAACTGGGGTTTTTGACTGGCGGGACTATTTCTTTAGCAGAAAGTAGATCCACTGTAAACTGTCGCCTTTGTTTTCTGGGATTGTGGACTGAAGCCAACTGAAGCCGACTGAACCTGTCGCAGGTGTACCTGCTGTTTGTGCTATGACTCCTGGTATATATGCACCATGACAACACATCCTTTCTGTAGGTTTGACCTCTGAAATACACCCACTCTGAGTCTGTGACATGTTTCTGTTTTTGCTCTCAGTCTGCCCTGGGTCATTTATTTTGAAGACTGAAATGATTCTCTCTGCTGTTCCAGTGGTTGACTTCCTGCCCTGCTCACCTGCTCTGCGTAGCTTCAGACCTGCCGCCGAGTAGGAGGACAGGTCTCTAGTGGAACTGGAAGTGTCTTAAGTGGGTGCGATCAGGTCCGCTGGTGACATCAAAGCCAGAACGCAGCACGGCTATGCGCAGTATGATTTCTGTTTCAATCGAAACAGGCCCCGCCCCCCCAGGGGGCCTAAAGCTGGCATCTTAGAACTGACTGATTTATCCCCTACTCACCTCTTTTGTTCTCTCTTTTATGGTTTTTATGAAGGCCAGGAGGATCAAAATATTACACATACTTCTGAGTGAGCAGCTGAGCTCAGAAGATCGGTTCATGTAACTGAACATCTTATTAGTTATAGCTGACGTCACCGCGGAGTCTGTGCTTCATTCAGCATCAGTTATATTCAATTTTCCAACCTCACACTTGCCCGAGGAGCAGTCATGTGATCGCCTCACAAAGCTGATGACTGTGGCGATCACATGACTTTTAGTCTGCTGTCAGACCTGCAGAACTGTACTTATAACCGGACAGATGGAAAGTGAAGCTTTACCTCTCGTAAGTAGCAGGAAATTCCTCGAAGGGCTTCACCCATGGCAGTTGGAGAGGGAAGCTGGGGGAGAGACAGGAATAAGTCAGAGAGAGGAAACAGTGAGGATGACTTTTACTGCTTCATGCAGTAAAAGCTATCGTAGACTGTATATAACAGATGGAAGTCTGTATCAGGCTGTAAAAGTGTTTATTTCTGCTGTGAAGTTTTAACATGGGAGTGTATGGGGACTGACTCACTGCTGGAGCCTGCTGGACGTTAGGGGAACTGCAGCACATTCTTTCTCTTTGTAAAACCGGTTAAAGTCTGGATTCCATCTTTAAAGTGAATCACATGAAGGTGCACTAGGACAGTAGCTTCCTTGTCTCTAGGAAAAGTCAGTCGTCGCCTGATGATTTCGTTACATTTACATTGAATTTTTTCACATTTGGTGACCAATTGCATGAATTCCATGTTTATGTTGCAATCAGTCTGAGTTGCTCTGCCGTGACCTCTTTGCAGTAGGCAACTCAAATCAACTGGTTGCCCACTGGTTGTAAGCAAGGTTGCTGAGCACCTGTGTCATTCTGCGGTTATGTTGCCATCCTGCAGCAACTCCATGACTATTTGTGCATGTAGATGGGAACAGATTTGTCTCACAGTTTATCACCGTTAATCGCCATGTTATCACAGATAGATTGCATGTATCTGTGAAGTTGATCCCGTTCAGCTGCACACTGACTCAGTCTTATTACCATTTGTAATTTGAAATCAGGAACGGATTGTAAGTGGCCACAGAGCTGGTGTCCATCTTCAGGGCAAACATTTAAAGCTCTACAAGTTCATCACACACGGCTGCAATAATCTTGGTCATGCCGCAGTTTTTGTTAGTGTGACTGCAGCATAAACGTCAAGAGAAACACATTTTTGGAAAATAAATCTAATGGGATCAAAATTTCTTGAGAATTTTCTGAAAGTCACAAAATTTGATCTTTTTTATATCTTTTAGGAAATGTGTGTGTCTGTGTGTGTGTGTGTGCATCTGTGTGTGCGTGTGTGTCTGTGTGTGCGTCTGTGTGTGTGTGTGAGTGTGTGCGTGTGAGTGTGTGCACGTGTGTGTGTGTCTGTGTCCGTCTGTGTGTGTGTGTGCATGTGTGCGTGTCTGTGTCCGTCTCTCTGTGTGTGTGCATGTCTGTGTGCATCTGTGTGTGTGTGTGCATGTGTGTGTGTCTGTGTGCATCTGTGTATGTGTGCGTCTGTGTGTGTGTGTGTGCGTGTGTGTGTGTGCGCGCGTGTGTGTGTGTGTGTGTGTGTGTGTGTGTGTGTGTGTGTGTGTGTGTGTGTGTGTGTGTGTGTGTGTGTGTGTGTGTGTGTGTGTGTGTGTGTGTGTG